>CM033474.1:69767899-69955399 GCA_019447015.1 Hymenochirus boettgeri | reverse complement strand
GTCCATGGAGAACCACATGATCGCCTGTGGTTTTCTGACACGTCCTGGCTGACCGGTCAGATTTGGTGAACGGTTGGCCGGGAAACGGGATCTAGTAGTGTGTACCAGGCTTAAAGCACAGAAGGACCAGGAAGGAGTCAAGTACTTGTCATAGTGAATCAGCATGACTGGCCCAGTTGAATGTTCTTATTTTAGGAGTACGATCATCTCCATAGACTGCTGTACTCTCTCCCACTTACTTATCTTTGCCTCCTTAATTCTAAATGTTTTATCATATATACCAAGTTCTTTGTTACTGTTTTGGATGGTACTTTTTAGGCATTGAACTGGATATTGGCTTTCCAGGCAATTTTTACTTATTAGGACACAAAAAAACATTAGACCAAAAGGTGATCCCTGGAATTATTTTCTTCAATGCTTCTATGGTTCTCCGCTTTTAATTATATAGTTCCACCATATTCCGCATAATACAAGATGTTGTTTGTGGAAAACAAATTCAAACAAATATAATGTGTTACAGCGAAGTCTGCTTTATTTGCTAAAAGCTGCTTGGGTTTTGCAAAACTTTGACATATAATGTATTTTCGTTACAAGTGCAGTTGAGAATATCAGAATTCTATTTTCCTAGGCTGCTAAATATATTTTGCAGTTCCCTACTGTGGAATAATGTTCATACTTTACTGACAGATGTGCAATGTCTGTTATTTAAGAGCAATTTTATATCATAGTACTTGCAGTGTGAATCTTTCTTATATTGATGTATATTCTGAACTTGCACCCCTACTGTTACTGTTTACCACCTTTATATGTTATAAATGCATTTTTAACGGAAAGAAAAAAACGTTTGCATTTGTATGATGTGGTGTTTGTTTTTGTTTTTTTTAATTGGTCCCATAGACTTTTGCTTGCATTTTCCAGCACTGAAAAGTGTGCACCCAGTGTGTTTTGGAAAAAAGACTGGGTCGAAACACATTAGTGGGAAAGCTAATGTGGATCTCTACAGAAAAAGTGATCTTGCGTTTTGTAAAAACCCACAAAACCCTCAAAATACTGTATAGTGTGAACAAAGCCTCTTAGTATGGAAATGTGTAGCAATAAATTGATGAATGTGTGTTTAGAAAAACATTTAGGACTACAGCATTACATGTCAGCTGATTATTTTTAACAATGCTGTGTGGAAACCCTGCAGATGGTGGGATGTTTACAGCTTCCATTATGAGTGGACTGTATGTTAAGCCTAGTACACAAGTTTCAATTTTTCCAGGAGGAAGGATTGTTGGTTTGCGGCAAAAGCAGCCGCGTCCAACAGTTGCTGCGACCGATCTATAGAGGACCACATGATCTTTCATGGTTTTCTGACTCTTCTGATCGTGCTTTCGTCCGAATCGGATGAAGGAATGGTCGGCGATCAGTCGGAGACGCCATACAATAATTTTGCCCAACCAACCAAAATACTGAAAGGGCTGAATAATTGTGTGGTGTGTACCCAGCTTAAGAATTCCATGGATATCTGGGCACTGCACCTTTTATCGGAGTTGATTAGATTGTTTTAATTGACTTTAGCCCTTGTACAAATGCTTTAACAAATGATTAATACTTTGTTAATATATATATTATTATTATTGTGTTTTTTTGGGGGGGGGTTCTTTTAAAGGCTAGGATAGCACTGGCTACAAGATGTAAATTAATGTGCATTAAGGTCTTGGCTTTGTAATTTTAAAAGTTTGGTCAGTAACTTTTCTCTTTTTTTTTTTTTTTTTTTTAAATAAAATAATTGGTTATTTCCAGTCTGACCACTGGATTATCTAATCATGTATATGTCCCAAATATTGAGGGAAAACCGCATGCTACTAAGTATCGCAATGCAGGCTGTACTGCTGGATAGCCAAAATTTATAGTCCAACAAAAAGGATTTTCCCTAAAACCACCTATTAGGCTATTAATGAGATCCACCTTAGGCAACGTTTTGGGCAGTTCTCCACCCATTATCAAGTGTTGCGCTTTCATTAACAGGGACAACTGATATGTATTTTTTTTGGCTACCACTGACCAAAGACATGTCTGTAAATTGCGAACTATGTGCACTCTTTATGGACTTCCGGATTGGTCGCCATGAAAAATAGTCTGTGGTTACTTTTGCAGTTTTGCATTCTTTAGTGCCACAATGTACAAATAAATTCTGTAGGTTGGGAATAGGCAGCCAGTAGTGTTTTGACTTCCTAGCCGACCCACCATTCTTGTACTGTACTTAATAATTGTAATATGGTCGGTTATCTTTTCAATGCTACTTTATGAGGAAAGGATAACATTTATTTGCCTGATCCTTTCTGAAATATTGGATGTTGCTTCTCCTTTTATTCCCAAACTAATTTGATACTGGTCACTCCTTTTAAATGGTTAAATATTCACATAGACATGAGTTTACACCAGCCGCATGAAAACTGCAAATAAGCAACTTAAAAATGTAAGGAGCCCATCCACATATCAATCCTGAGCAGCGGATATTACCATAATTGTTTACTGATTTACCATGCTATCTGGCAAGCAGAAAAAAAATCTAAGTGGACCAATCCAATCAGGATTGGGATGTGTTTGTCCTCCTTTAGTTGCCTTAAAGTGGGTTACACACATTAACGATTAAGCCCCGATACCGTGGAATCCGACGGTATCAGGGCTTAATCGTTACGTGTACGTTGTTTCCCGAACGAGCGCGCGGCCGCCAAACGATCGGGTCGACCGAACGCTCGTTCGGGAAAGGCCGAAAATTCCATCGGCCGCGCTAGACTCCATTATAGTAGGAGTCTAGCGCGGCCGATGGAAACACACAGTCCCGAGCGTTCTCACATAGGAGAACGCTCGGGACTGTGTGTATGCAGATCTTTGAAAGATGGCAGACAGGATCTTACAGATCCTGTCTGTCATCTTTCAGAAATCTGTACAGTGTGTACCTAGCTTAAGTAAAATGAAATGATTTTTGCATGTCTCCATGTAAGACCCATTTTGGGTGTTTGGATTATTCTTTGTCAGTACTTTTCTTTGTCTCTGTTGCAAAAGCAGATTTTTCAATTTGTCAAAATCATTGTTTGCCTTGTCATTATGTTTTAGGTACTGGACAGCCTGTTGGCACAATATGGAACAGTGGAGAACTGTGAGCAAGGTATAGCATGTTTGGAGCATTTATATATCTTATTTTCAAGAGATCCAGATACTGTGAAAGAATCTTTATTTCTATTAATTTTTTTCCCCCCACCCAAACAGTGAACACTGATACCGAAACTGCAGTAGTGAATGTAACATACGACAACAAGGAGCACGCTAGACAGTAAGTTGTGTGTGATTTGTCTACAAAGTGCATGATTTGTTAAACTAGTAAGGGGTTGTTGTGCAATTTTAATAACGTTGAACCTACTGAATTCAATGTGAAATAACATTTGCTCATCTAATAGTCAATCCATTCATTTGAAATTTTACTGCAGGATTAAGGTATCCCTAACCCTCACTCTAGTGTGTGGGGGGATGTGTTGTGTTTTATGAATACATGCCACGTTTTTTTTTTTTTTTTTTTTATGGAATACTCGAATCTCTGCATCACATTTTAGTAATTTTTAACCATTTAAGGTAACATTGGGTGAGTATGGCCACCTTGGTGCTAGTACACACGTGCCGTTATTTTTGCCCTAACGAGCACCCATACTCATCAATATGGCAACCCTCACTAAGTCTAAAGTCCTGCCGGATCACAAAGTGAAAATGGGAGGTACCACGCACATTAGGATTGGTTTGTCTTTAGACATTCAACTGAATCAAATGGTCTTTTGAAATTCACCTGCGGCACCAGCCAACATTATTAAATGTGTGTATTATGCTTAAAGGGACTCTAAACTGAAAAAATTACTTGCCTTTATCCCTTTCTATATTTTTAGAGTGGTCAGGAACTTGATCCCTTTTTGCTTATGCATGTCTCCTCTTTATGTATCCACCCCCTCCCAAAACTGAGGCCCAGCTAGAGTGTGGAGCAGGTCCAGTGGAGATTGATCTGTGTCCCACTACAGCCAATAGCATTCACCCAGTGTTTTTGTTATAGTGAAAGTAAAACTGCTTTGCAAGAAGGTAACCAGCACTGGTAGTAAGATTTTCTTTTAGCTGTAGGAGTTTGAAGGTGTGTGTGGGGTGGGGGGACTTAAGTACATTGCTACATTGGGTCTTAAGTTACACACCGCTAACTGCAGGATTGAGTTTAAGAGCACAGAGAAACAGATATTTTCTTTCCTGATCTTAATGCTGAATCAATTAGCCATGCAGTGACAGAAATAACTTTACTTTTATAGAATGGATAGTTTCTACATGTACCAGGGACTAGCTGTGCCCCACCCTCTTTAAAAAGTAAAACTCCAAGAGCTAAAAAAACAAGGAATAGGAAGGTCAGAGAAGGAAAAAAAAATTCAGATTGGTGGTAATTTAAAGGGTATCTCCACTGATAAAAGTCACCTGGGTTGTAAGGATAGCTATGTGTAAGGTGGATATGTACCTGCAGTATCCTGTGTCTTTGAGCAGTAAGTAGTTTAGAAGAAATCCAATGAGTTTCTCCCTGAACGCTGTGGATGGTGCAGGTCTGCCCACTTTCAGTGACTGTCTGCTTGGGAAGTATCCGACGCGCATGTTCCTTTAGTGCATGCACAGAATGTGTGAGGATCCGTCGGGACTGCTGTCTGTGTGATCTGACTGGTTGGTCGAACGCACGCACGCTACTGAGTTCACTGATTAATGGAGGAATAATCACATGACCATCGCAGTAGCTTGCTGACTTCACTAATTAATGGAGAAGTAATCAGGTACTATCTTTTTCTCTCTCCCACCCCCTCCCATACCAGATTGCCTCATATTCCCAGCATCCCCTATGAAATCAATCTTAGATCACTTTTTCAACCACCCCTCTGAGACACAAAAAAATCTTTATTAAAAACAACACAAGTTCCCCCTGCCTTTATTACAGTAGTGTAGGGAGAGGGTTTTAAAGGGCATGTCCACCCCCAAAACTATACCCCCCCCCCCACACACACACTACTGGCCCCATTGGGTAGTGTAGTTTAATCCTTATCTTACATCCCAGCTCCATCTGGTTCTTCTGCTATCCCCCCCTAGTCCAAAAAACGCCCACCAGGAGTACTGCAGAGTCCATATAGGACTCTGCCTCCTGTCTCCCCACCGGGAGAAGTTTGGCATGTGCACTGCAGCCCTTCTCCCTCTCCCTCCCGATTTAGATTCCCTCCCCCTAGCGTAAAAACCTTTATATATAATGGTCTCCCTGCTCCCCCATCCCCAACTGCTATAGTTTTAATATCAAAGTTCCCCAAACATTACTTACCTTCCCTCTTTCCTCCGCCGCACTGAACTCCCGGGTTCGACACCAACTCTCTGCCATGTACAATGCTGTTTTGATGCCTTACCCTGGGCGTTCCTATAACACCTATTAGCCACAATGCAATCATGCCTTGCATTCATAATGTCATTAACACCTGGCTGTGATATGCTAATTGTGACTTTCCAAGGTACATAATTGCCAACAGATTCTTGTACAAACCATTTTGAAATGAGAGAGCCAGTCGGATGACTAACGAAACGCCTTCAAGAACTAAACTTTTAAGTCCAGTTGATCTAACTGAATACAACAGATATACAATGACCTGGATGGATGAGAACCTCCACAAGCAGTGTAATCTGTGAATGACATTCCAGCCTTGTTTCTCACTGGAACAGCTGTATTATAAATAACAGATCTCTGGTGTGCAAGCTGTATTGTGACCTGGTGATGGTTTGACCATTTGTTTTCAGGAGAAACATGATTGTAATGTGAACAGGTGACTGTCTTATTGTAATGTTGAATAAGGCAGGCTGAGGGCCTGAAGCTCATTCAACGCTGCTATACATGTGCCGCTCAGCCAATCACAGACGCGACTGCCGGTCCCGCCCCTCTGCTTGCATTTTCTCGCAAGCAGAAGGCCGGCAGCGCGGCGGAGGAAAGAGGGGAGGTAAGTAAAGTTTCGGGCACTTTCTAAGAGTAAAAATAGAGCGGTTGGGGATGGGGGGACAGGAGGAATCGTATATCCAAAAATGGTTTTAAGGGTGGACATACCCTTTAATAAAAACAGAAAGTCGCAGCTAATGGTAAAAGCAATAATTCTGTGCACAGTATTCAAAATGTAAATTCAACATCACTTTTACAGACCTTTAACATATGAACTTATTTTACCATACCACATCGTGCACTACCAGAAGCGCGAAGCATCAAATCTCTGGTGCCACCCTGTCTGACAAATGCATCCTCCAAAATAGCAAGGACTGACAAGATTGCACCATTTGCTGGGGACAGATGCAGTGTTTGGGAGATTTAGATATAAATATTTCCTTTTAGAAATGTCAAGTTGAAGTATTATTAGTATCTTTTGGCTATGGAATTTAAGTAATCTTTGGACTGATTTTGACTGGATTTCATTTGATCAGTTTGCCTAATTTTCAAAAATTGAAAAACGTGTTAAATTTTATGAAACACCTAAAGAAAAATTAATAGACCTAATTAACTGTGCTGTTCCATAGCAGCAGGTTTGTGGCCCTCTGTATATATTGGTCTGCGAAGTGTTATTTCAGTGGTTTCATATGGATTATAAGTTTTGAGTCTACAGGTTAGCATTACATTTTACTAAATAATTTTCCTGATGGACTAGTCACAAGGCGCTTAAACTATCTATTTAGATTAGTCTGCAAAATTGGCTAATTACATGCAGCATATGGCAAGCTTTCAACTGACTGGCTGTATGTGCAATGCTCACACGGTTGGCTAAATATGGCCACACACTAATACCAGATTGTATTGAAACTGCCCTACAATTACACACAAAATACCCCACTCAATACAAAATAGAAATATAGATCACATCAGCATGTTTTCTCTAACTGGGAGGTTTTGCAATTTGGGTTTAACAATTCTTGTGCCACCTAAACCATAAATGGCTCTGTGCTCTGTGGAGGTTCTAGTAGATAACATAATTGGCGGTAGCAAATGGTGCCAGACCATAACAGCCAGAGCTAGCAAGATATTGTTTTGTATTAAGAGGGGTATAGATTTAAGGGAGAAGAACATTTCCCCCCTCTTTACAAAGCACTGGTAAGGCCACATTTTGAGCCATATGTTGTTTCATCAGTTCTTGGATCAACAAGAACTAAACGTAATAATACCAGTAATTTTTAAAATTTTAGGAACTTATCCAGCAGGCTTTTTGAGTGAACATATACTTTAAATAGCTTTAAGAGTGGGCTGGATAAGTTTCTAGAATGCAAAAATAACTGGTATTAATATATCTAGTTCTTGTTGTTCCAGGGATCCTTTATGATTGACATTTGGAGTCAGGAATGAATTCCTCCTAACAACCCTCCTAACTCCTCCTCCCCTATCCTGCTTGGTTCTTTTTCCCTTCCTCTGGATCCACTGTTAGGTAAGGTTAATGAGTAGGCTATAAAGTTTGGACTAGATGTATGTATGTCTCTATTTAATCTCCATTACTATGTAACTATTATATAATCATTCTTTTTTCATAAACGCTATTAAATGGAAAACGCTTTAAAAAGTTAATGTGTTTTGCAATAGTCTGTTGTAAGAAAAAGCAATTTTGTTGAATTTGCTGCTTACATATTTTTTTTTTTAAAAAAAACATTAAATTTCCAGTACGATGTCTGTGGTGCCTGAGTGCTTTGTCAGATTGCATCAGAAGGCATATGTGAGCCTCCAAATCTTTTGTAGTGCACTTTATTACAGAAGGGGCTCACCGTGATAACTGTGGGAAATGTAATTTGTAGAAATAAGAATGTCCCTCTTGATCTTGGAGAGCAGATACATGGGGTGAGGATGACAAGCCTTGGTAGAACCTGGTTCTGATGATTTAACCACCAGATTGTCTAAGTCAATTAAACATTTAGCTTTTCAATTATTATTGCTTGTGTGATGGGAGGGGAATATGTGGATTAATGTTTTTTTTTATTTCTGATTTTTTTTATTGATATGAGTTGATCATAGACATTTCTGTAACTTAATACAAACTAAATAGACTTCCCCCCTTCTTTTCTCCAAAAATTAGGGGACTTGAAAAATTAAACGGATACCAGCTGGAAAACTATTCTCTAAAAGTGACTTATATACCTGATGAGATGGCAACACAGCAAGCACCATCCCAGCAGCTACAGCAGCAGCCGCCGCAGCAGCAGCAGCATCCTCAAGGGAGGCGTGGGTTTGGGCAAAGGGGACCCCCCAGGCAGGGGTCCCCCGGAGCTGCTGCAAGACCTAAACCACAATCGGAGGTCCCGCTACGTATGCTAGTTCCCACACAGTTTGTAGGGGCAATTATCGGAAAAGAAGGTGCTACCATCAGGAACATCACTAAACAGACCCAGTCAAAGTATGATTATTATATTTTTAGTGTGGGGTGGGGGTTATTACTTTTTGCTTTTTTCAAAGGAATGTGTAAAGACATTTTGCCCACTCTTTTTTCATTCTACAAATTTGGAAAAGTAATTCTTAAAGAAAAATCCATAACTAATAAAAAGAATGGGATGGGCAAAAGAACACACATGCATTTTCTTTACAGCTATTCCTGGAAATCCAGCATCCCAGAATTGCTTCTTCACTTTTCTGCTATTTTGTGGGTTCTAATTAAAGAAATCTGATAATGTGTATGGGCTTTAAGTCATTTTTGTGTAACACCTAAAGAAGAGGACAGATTGTTCCCAGAAATGTGTGTGTGTGTGTTTGAACAGTAGTGTGCACCTTTATTACATCTTTTTATTCCCCTTATCCTACAAATCCCCCTTGTATATTATAAAAATGTACCAAATAGTATGATTAAACTGACAGCTTTGCTAGTAGATAAAAACAACGTATAGACATATTTTTTATACATTCAGTAACTGGTCTCCTTAAAGCAGATATGCCCAAGGAGGATATTTACAGAGATAATCTAATACAGATATTTGGAGGGAGACTGTTTTACACCCTATGTAATCAAGCTTTAAAATTTGCTTATCTCTTCTATGAGCAGGATGCAGAAACTGCTTGGCCTTCTTTTAATTTTAGGGCATTGGCTAATGCGTTTAAATTAGTCCTTTTAACGTTGCCACTTAACTTTTGCAAGAAAAGTCTGTAAAAGCGGATGGCACTACTTCTGAAATTTAAGGATTTGAAAATTTTGAATTTCTTTACTGTATATTTTTTAATTTAAATTGGTTCTTTATTACAGAATAGATATTCATCGTAAGGAAAATGCTGGTGCTGCAGAGAAGCCTATCACAATTCACTCAACCCCCGAAGGCTGTTCAACTGCATGTAAAATAATTATGGAAATAATGCAAAAGGAAGCCCAGGACACCAAGTTGTAAGTTCTTAAGTTATATTCTGGTTACTTTTAGTGGTTTTTAAATATGTTTTAAAGAAGATGAACAGCCTAATTCTAGGTAAACATTATACTACTATCACTCAAAGTAAAATGTATCCTTAAATTTCCTAAGCTCCCATGTTGCCACTTTGTGGCTGCCTTCACCAAGGTGAACATCGACTGAAGTCAGCGATCCAGGGCACAGATGTGCATGCCTCCATTTTTGGCCTTAAGCTTGGCCACTCACTCAGTGCTGGAGGAGGAGGCCTGGCTCTGTAATGCAGGAAGGTGTGACTTCAGTATCTGATTAAGCTTATGGGGTAATTTTCTTTTTTTAAATGCAAGCAACTAGAGAGCCAATTATGGGGGCACCAGTATAAAGTTTACTTGGTATTGGGCTGTAGGTCTTTTTTTAAAGCTTTCCATACCTAGGCAGAGATTGATAACCTTTTCACTTTTATTTGGATGTCCCTCTAGTGACCAGAACATTAAATACCATCGTATCTTCTCATACTGCAGATAAAGTCTGGAGGCATCTGTTGTCATTTGGACATTGTCCTTGGAGCGCTCACTTAGTTTTCTCATATTTGTGACATGAAATGTTCAACATTAAATAAAAAGAAAAAATAATTCCATAGTTGCTAGTGCCCACCTGTCATGGTGTGCTAGTCTACCCACTAGGTTAAAAAACAAAACAAAATGTGTCTGTTTTGGATTGACAACAGCTAGAGACATCTTGATAGTGTGGTCCTTGACAAAAACCTCTGTATATAACGATACTACATGTACATTACACATATGCAACACTTTTAATACAGCCTTTCAATTGTTCACGAAAGGCAAGAACCACCTGCATGCATCCATATTTATATAATTTCTTCATGATGCTGTTTAAGAAAAGCAGGCCTTTGACATTATAATTTTCATTTCGAAAAACCTAACTATTAGCTTAGTATTTTGTTTCATCCGTAGCCTGTTTAAAGACACATTTTTTTTCATTATGAAAGACAAGGGTGAATTTGTAAGAAACTGCTTTAAGATGCCATTTAAGACCAAAATACAATTTTGCTTCCAGCACTGAAGAAATTCCTTTAAAAATATTAGCACATAACAATTTTGTTGGCCGTCTCATTGGGAAAGAAGGAAGGAATCTTAAGAAGATTGAGCAAGATACAGATACTAAAATCACAATATCTCCGTAAGTAATCATTCTCACTTTTTTTTTTTCTTCTAACCATTTTTTTTAAGGTGTGTAGTGTTCATCCCTTTTGTTTGTGTGCCGTTGTATTTTGCTACAGACTGCAGGACTTGACATTATACAATCCTGAACGAACCATAACCGTAAAAGGTAGCATTGAGGCATGTGCCAAAGCTGAGGAAGAAATAATGAAAAAAATTAGAGAGTCTTATGAAAATGATATTGCTGCTATGAATGTAAGTGATCTACATAGTCTGCTTGGGTGAGAATTAAAATTGATTTAATAGATTAAATTATACCAGGCTGAACCTCTATCTTTCTGAAACCACTCTGTGCATTGTTTTAAGGGAGAGAAGCATTTAAAGGGTATGTATACTGTATTTGACTCTCCTTAATCTATAATTAAATACATGTAAGTAGCAATAACTCTGAGATGTGTGTTGCTGCATGCCTTCAATCCAGTACTTGTTTTTCTCAAGTTCAGTACCACACCTCCCGCTTTTAACAGACTCCTCGTTTCTCAGACCTGACTTTTTTTTTTAACTGAGCATGCTCGGTAATCACTATCATGTGGCAGAGTTAATTCCCCAGCTGTCACCCATCCAGTTAGTTACAC
Source organism: Hymenochirus boettgeri (assembly GCA_019447015.1). Classification (NCBI taxonomy): domain Eukaryota; kingdom Metazoa; phylum Chordata; class Amphibia; order Anura; family Pipidae; genus Hymenochirus; species Hymenochirus boettgeri. The sequence continues at coordinate 69,944,166 of CM033474.1, read as the reverse complement.
CAGGGATAGGCAATCAGATGTTTGAAAACAACTTCTTGTAGTTGGGGAATGCTGGGAGTTGTGGTTTTCAAACATCTGGAGATCTACTGTTTGCCTATACGCTTCCAGTTACAGCAAAATCCAGTATTTGCACACAGTAGAAGATTAGGTGCAAGATCAGCTGAAGCAAACTTGTGCTTTAAATTAGGCAAAGAAATAGGTGTCCGTTCAACAAAAAATGTTAGTTATAGTTGGGATAAATTATTAGTTTCAGTAAATTAATATAAGTAAGCAGAACTTTCTTTGAGGTGTGTGTGTTGCTGCATTCCTTCAATCCAATATTTCATTTGTTATGCTCAGTATCCCACCTCAGTCTATCTTGCTATCTATGAGGGCAAGCATGCTCTGTAGAGGCAGCATTGGGAGAAGGAATTTTCCACCAATTCCACAATTTAAAAAAATAAATAAATTTCAGTGTACATACCCTTTAAAGTAGGTGGTAATGTTTTTTAAGGAGTAAAATCAGTGGAATCAGGAATCCAATGTGCAAATGTTACTTTTGCAAATATATTCTTATTTCCAGCTGCAGGCACATTTAATTCCTGGTTTGAACCTAAATGCCTTGGGCCTTTTCCCACCATCTTCTTCGGGAATGCCACCTCCTTCTGTTGGCGTTTCTTCACCGACAACATCTACTTCCTATCCACCTTTTGGGGTAAGTTAAATATAATTTCCCCCTTTTCCAGCAGTATTCCAAAATATATTGTGAAAGGGTGATAATTTCTCAAAGCACAAATCTGAAAATTAAATGTCTGGTTAAAGGGACATAACTATTCTGAAATAAGCATCCTATAAACTCTAAAGTCTAGAGCATATTTAGTGCTACACATGCTCACTTTGCCTTGTGCAGGGCTTAGACTATGGATAATGCTAGTTTTCCAAATAGCTTTCCAACTATTTTTCTGATGCCTATCTTCCCAAGACTGACGATGAGGGCATGCTTTTGGCAGACCACAATGGTCCCATGGCAGATCCATTAACAGTGGGCTCATTTAATTAGACAATTTAACAGATGCATGTCTCAATTACTGCATGCACCCAATGATTCCTTAAAGGCTGGTTCTCGGGAAAAAATTTACCAAATAGATTTATTAAAAGGTAAAAGTTAAAAATCTGGCCACTTGTTTAGGGCGGGGAAGGGGATTATGGAGAGGGAGTGAACTTGCATTTAAAATTCTTTTGACATTGTTGTCAGTTATGTTAAACTATATAATTTAGAGTTTCGTGGTGTAGAGCTATGGGTCTGGAATAGAATATTTTATATTTTAGGAATTAAGTTTACATTAACTATAAGTATCATGTAAGGGATTAAATGGCCTGGGGATACATCCTATATGGGAGTATGTTCCTGATAAATGTGGGGGTGACCAGGAGCAGACTGGGGAATCGAGACTTGTGTACAGGAAAGTTCACCCCTCAAATAAAAAAATGTATATAGATAAATCACATACAAATCCCATAACTACTATAGTTAGGAAGCTGATACACCTATGACAAATCGGATAGCGGAATAGTCATGGATGTAACATCACATCTGGAAGAACCAGGAAGCAGAGAGAGAGAGGTAAGAGAACAATTGTCGGCATTTCAAATTACAAACGCTTTTTTTTTTATCAATGTGCGTGTGAGAAACGCAGAGCAGTGCCTGTCAATGTGAGTGGCCACATTGCATGTGCGGAGTCCTGTTTTCAGAACACATGCAATCACAATTTTTTTGTGAATCGCATGCTCTCCAATTGTACAACATTTCTCAGCCCAAGTGGACCATATGGCAGAGACATTCTTAGGCGGATGGTGTCACGAACGCCTGTTCGCTAGGCACGTGATCTGACCAATCAATCGCTACTCGCTGCCACCACTTTAAGTTACGGCCTTAAAGGCGCCCCCAAAAACACTCTTGACTCTCACTGACTATGCACACCCCTGTCCTGGCAGCTAAATGGTTAACACTACACCATTCACTCCAGCAACTAACTGGTTAATTAGCATCAGTCCTTCACAAGCAGTCACAGAGTTAATTAGCATTTACACTGCACACTCCATTCAAACACATATAAACTTATCAGAGGCTAATTTTTAGAGTTTTTAGAGCATCAAAGACAAAACTTATTCAATTTTAGATTTAATATTCCAAAAGGTGGACAGTGCACATAATACAAAAATAAAATAAGGTGTTATAATAAAATGATATACAATAGGTACAACAGTTATATAAAATAAAAAGGATAAAAATATTCACAGACCCTACTCATTAGAAGAAGTCCTGTATCCCGGGGCAGGAAGAAATTGGGTCCATACACACATTTTTAGCATGTCCCCTTAGTATGAACAAAGTTGTAGGGGATACAAGGATTTTTAAACCTTTTGATGAACCACCCCTACTCCTGGTATGCATGAGGTGGGAGTGTCTAGCAATGTCTAGATTTACGACTAACCAAAAGCATTCATTCCCCCTCAGTTAGGCAGATTCCATATAAATGTAGATATGTACATTGTACTGGGATCTTGACCACATATTACTCTCCTGTATTAATTATCAATTCCTCCAATACCAAACATGACCTGTGTGTAATCCATATTTCCCAAAATATTAGTAACTCGCCTTGGCAAGGGAATAAGGGTTCCATGTTGGGTATCATTTTGAAGGGCCTTCTGTTCCATTCATAAATATAATATTGGTTTCTATCTTACACATTCCAATGCCGAAATACAATTATTTTGCATGTATGGTTGTCCTTAAAGGGCATGTCCACCCCCAAAACTATAATCCCCCCAACTACTGGCCCCACCATGTAGTGTAGTTTAATCCTTACCTCAATTCCCAGCTCCATAGGGTTCTCCTGTAGTCCCCCCCAAAGTCCCAAAAAATGACTACCGGAGGCTAGCAGAGTCCATATAGGACACTGCCTGCTAGCTGGCCTCAGGTAGATTTTTGCCATGCGTACTGCAGCCCTTCTCCCCTCTCCCTCCCTCTCCCTCCCGTTCTACTATCCCTCCCCTAGCTCTCAAATCCCCCTTAATATTGTGCTCCCCCAGTCTCCCAGCCCCAACCGCATATTTTTTTTTTTAGAAAGCTCCCAAACTCTTACTTACCTCTCCTTTTCCTCGCGCGAAGTGAGCTGCCAGCAGCCGCGTCTGTGATTGGCTTCGCTCAGCCAATCACAGACGCGGCTGCGCGTCCCGCTCTGCTTGCATTTCCTTGCAAGCAGAGGGCCGGGAGCGCGGCGGAGGATCGAGGGGAGGTAAGTAGAGTTTGGGGGGCTTTCTAAAAAAAAATTATAGCGGTTGGGGCTGGGAGACATGGGGGACCATATATTAAAAAATTTTTTTCAGGGTGGACATAGCCTTTAAAATTACCTCTTAGTACCCACCAGACCCCTAGCTGAAGAGAATTCCAGATGCACGGTTCGGCCCCACATTGTCTGGAAAAGGAGACCTGGTTCCAAGCTTCACTAATCGTAATATAAACAATAGGACTGTTCCAGGGTGGAATGGTATTTTTATTGGTCCTTTGCAAGAACTAATACCACTAGTTAACCCATTCTTACCAAGTCACTACACACTTTCCTGACAGATGGTATGCCCGAGAAATGCCCAGGCGGACTGTATGCGCAAGAAACGTGCAAGGCTTTTCCCTGTGCTTTGCTGGCCAGTGTAGTGTGGCCTAAGGGCTAGGCCACACTGAAGCGCTTTTAAGCTTTAAAATTTATTTTTTTTCTAACTATTGCAGTTTTGGGGGATGAATTACCTATATAAAATTTTCATTTGAGGTGTAAACGTTTCCATTTTCCCTAAGTAACCTTAGGTCTTGGGTACACAATATGAGAGGTTTTTTTGTTTTGTTTTTTTAAATTCACCATATATATATTTTATTAATTTTAATGTTGTTTTTTTAATGTGTTTCTTTACAGCAGCAGCCAGAGTCAGAGACTGTTCATCTGTTTATCCCAGCTTTAGCTGTAGGAGCGATTATTGGCAAGCAAGGACAGCACATTAAACAACTGTCTCGTTTTGCAGGAGCATCTATAAAGGTAACTTTTTTTTCCCCCCACTAATCTATAAATACATGTGATGAAAATTTACCATTGGGCAATCATGGAACCTTTTCTTTAAAAAAACAAACGTATTTTATGCCAAGGTGCTGCCCAAGAAAGATGCATCAAAAACGATGATATAGGAGCACTCACTGGACTTAAAGGTAACTTTTAAAGGAATAGTTCACTTGTAAAGTTGAAAATCGGGAGGTTAAGGAGCTATGCCTTACCTTCTGTTCTTCAATCAATATATCAGGAGCCAGAAACGAAGATTGCAGAAACTTTTGTTCAATCCACCGCAGCAGGACTTACAGCTTACGATGCTTTGTGGTTCTAATCAGCTATAGCGCGCATGCACGATAATGCACACTATAGTTGGTTAGAACCAGGAAGCGGTCGGAAATTTTCAGTTCTGCTGTGGTGGATCGTGTAAAAGGTAAGTTTCTGCAATCTTTGTTCCTGGCTCCTGAGATATTGATTGATGAGCAGAAGGTGAGGCATAACTCCTTAACCTCCCGGTCTTCAATCAATACAATAAAGGAATAGTTCACTTTGGGAGTGAACAATTCCTTTGATCTCTTTGCAAGAGAAGTGAGTGCTCCTATAATATTGTTGTTTTTTTTATCTCTATATCATCTCTATATAATCTCTATATCATCTCTATATATCTCTATATATCTCGCTATATCTCTATATATCTTATCTTATATATCTCTAATATATCTCTATAATATATATATATATATATATATATATATATATATATATATATATATATAATAATAAAATAAAATTTAAAAAAACAACATATTATAGGAGCACTCACTTCTCTTGCAAGAGATCAAAGGAATTGTTCACTCCCAAAGTGAACTATTCCTTATTGTATTGATTGAAGACCGGGAGGTTAAGGAGTTATGCCTCACCTTCTGCTCATCAATCAATATCTCAGAGCCAGGAACAAAGATTGCAAAACTTACCTTTTACACGATCCACCACAGCAGAACTGAAAATTCCGACCGCTTCCTGGTTCTAACCAACTATAGTGTGCTTATCTGCATGCGCGCTATAGCTGATTAGAACCACAAAGCAGTCGGAACTGTAAGTCCTGCTGCGGTGGATTGAACAAAAGTTTCTGCAATCTTCGTTTCTGGCTCCTGATATATTGATTGAAAACAAGGTAAGGCATAGCTCCTTAACCTCCCGATTTTCAACTTTACAATGAACTATCCTTTAAAAGTTACCTTTAAGCCCAGTGAGTGCTCCTATATCATCGTTTTTGATGCATCTTCTTGGGCAGCACCTTGGCATAAAATACGTTTGTTTTTTTAAAGAAGTTTTCCATGATTGCCCAATGGTAAATTTTCATCACATGTATTTATAGATTGTGGGGAAAAAAAAGTTACCTTTATAGATGCTCCTGCAAAACGAGACAGTTTTTTAATGTGCTGTCCTTGCTTGCCAATAATCGCTCCTACAGCTAAAGCTGGGATAAACAGATGAACAGTCTCTGACTCTGGCTGCTGCTGTAAAGAAACACATTAAAAAAACAACATTAAAATTAATAAATATATATATGGTGAATTTAAAAAACAAACAAAAAACCTCTCATATTGTGTACCCAAGACCTAAGGTTACTTAGGGAAATGGAAACGTTTACACCTCAAATGAAAATTTATTAGGTACATCATCCCCAAAACTGCAATAGTTAGAAAAAAAATAAATTTAAAAGCTTAAAAGCGCTTCAGTGTGGCCTAGCCCTTAGGCCACACTACACTGGCCAGCAAAGCACAGGAAAAGCCTTGCACGTTTCTTGCGCATACAGTCCGCCTGGGCATTCTCGGGCATACCATCTGTCAGGAAAGTGTGTAGTGACTTGGTAAGAATGGGTTAACTAGTGTATTAGTTCTTGCAAAGGACCAATAAAAATACCATTCCACCCTGGAACAGTCCTATTGTTTATATTACGATTAGTGAAGCTTGGACCAGGTCTCCTTTTCCAGACAATGTGGGGCCGAACCGTGCATCTGGAATTCTCTTCACGAGGGGTCTGGTGGGTACTAAGAGGTAATTTTAAAGGCTATGTCCACCCTGAAAAAATTTAATATATGGTCCCCCTGGGCTCCCAGCCCCAACCGCTATAATTTTTTTTTAGAAAGCCCCCCAAACTCTACTTACCTCCCCTCGATCCTCCGCCCCGCTCCCGGCCCTCTGCTTGCAAGGAAATGCAAGCAGAGGGGCGGGACCGGCAGCCGCTCTGTGATTGGCTGAGCGGAAGCCAATCACAGACGCGGCTGCTGGCAGCTCACTTCGCCGGAGGAAGAGGAGAGGTAGTAAGAGTTTGGGGAGCTTTCTAAAAAAAAAAAATATGCGGTTGGGCTGGGAGACATGGGGGCACAATATTAGGGGGATTTGAGCTAGGGGGAGGGATAGTAGAACGGGAGGGAGAGGGAGGGAGAGGGGAGAAGGGCTGCAGTACGCATGGCAAAAATCTACCTGAGGCCAGCTAGCAGGCAGTGTCCATATGGACTCTGCTAGCCTCCTGGTAGTCATTTTTTGGGACTTTGGGGGGGGACTACAGGAGACCCTATGGAGCTGGGATGTGAGGTAAGGATTAAACTACACTACATGGTGGGGCCAGTAGTTTGGGGATTATAGTTTTGGGGTGGACATGCCCTTTAAGGACAACCAACAATGCAAATAATTTGTATTTCGGCATTGGAATGTGTAGATAGAAACCAATATTATTTTATGAATGGAACAGAAGGCCCTTCAAAATGATACCAACATGGAACCCTTATTCCCTTGCCAAGGCGAGTTACTAATATTTGGGAAATATGGATTACCACAGGTCATGTTTGGTATTGGAGAATTGATATTAATACAGGAGAGTAATATGTGGTCAAGATCCCAGTACAATGTACATATCTACATTTATATGGATCTGCCTAACTGAGGGGGAATGAATGCTTTTGGTTAGTCTTAAATCTAGACATTGCTAGACACTCCCACCTCATGCATACCAGGAGTAGGGTGGTTCATCAAAAGGTTTAAAAATCCTTGTATCCCCTACAACTTGTTCATACTAAGGGGACATGCTAAAATGTGTGTATGGACCCAATTTCTTCTTCCCGCCCGCGGGATACAGACTTCTTCTAATGAGTAGGTCTGTGATATTTTTATCCTTTTTATTTTATATAACTGTTGTACCTATTGTTAATCATTTTATTATAACACTTATTTTATTTTGTATTATGTCACTGTCCACCTTTGGAATATTAAATCTAAATTGAATAAGTTTTGTCTTTGATGCTCTAAAAACTCTAAAAATTAGCCTCTGATAAGTTTATATGTGTTTGAATGGAGTGTGCAGTGTAATGCTAATAACTCTGTGACTGCTTGTGAAGGACTGATGCTAATTAACCAGTTAGTTGCTGGAGTGAATGGTGTAGTGTTAACCATTTAGCTGCCAGGACGGGTGTGTCATGTCAGTGAGAGTCAAGAGTGTTTTTGGGGGCGCCTTTAAGCCGTAACTTAAAGTGGTGGCAGCGAGTAGCGATTGATTGGTCAGATCACGTGCCTAGCGAACAGGCGTTCGTGACACCATCCGCCTAAGAATGTCTCTGCCATATGGTCCACTTGGGCTGAGAAATGTTGTACAATTGGAGAGCATGCGATTCACAAAAAAATTGTGATTGCATGTGTTCTGAAAACAGGACTCCGCACATGCAATGTGGCCACTCACATTGACAGGCACTGCTCTGCGTTTCTCACACAGCACATTGATAAAAAAAAAAAGCGTTTGTAATTTGAAATGCCGACAATTGTTCTCTTACCTCTCTCTCTCTGCTTCCTGGTTCTTCCAGATGTGATGTTACATCCATGATCTGAATGGCTATGGGCAGTCACGTTTGGAGTTTGTTTATGTGATGCATTTTTAACTTCCTGTTATTTTTAAAGCAGAAATGAAGTGGATGCTCTATGGTAGCATGTGGTTTTCAATTATGAGCATATCCTCAGAATGGTTTATAATTTATATATATATAAAAATCAACAGTGCACATTACCCCAGAGCCCATTTGCTCCATTTAAATGTGCCTTCAGGTATTTAATAAAAAATAGATTGCCATGGATGGGTAAATCCAGAAGGGATTTAAAAAAAAAAAATAATCTGCATTCATATAGCGGCATTTATAGTCCCCAAACCATCGTATTAAATACTTGAGTTGGTTCTGTAAGTCTTGTTCCATATTCTGGCGCCAGAGCAATGAAGGGGTTAAAGTGTGCTGCCTAACCACCCCTTACCCCTTCTTTTTTGAGCATTTAGGGTATAATTGGCGGATCAATCTAACCTGTGTGCTGCATCTGGTGGTATATTTGTCACCTTAGTTAATTGGAGATGAGATATGACCCAGAGTCCTGCATTAAGATCAGGTGTATCTGCAGTTTTACCGGTTTGGGGTAGGTCAGGTAAACCACAGTGATTTTGAATAGTGCGGGTCAGGTCAGTCAACAGTGTGCCATTGGTGGACAGGAAGGGGTGGGCCGTGTTCTCGTAGTTTACATTCGGTGTGTGGGTCGATGCTGGTGCAGGTCCGATCAGGTCTGTTTAATTTAGACCCACACCAGGACCCCCCATGAGAAAAGAGAAACAAATGATGCCAACAATTAAAAAAACTAGGCAATGCCAGGGTACTCTGAGTAGAAATACCTTAATGGAATTTATATTGACAGCCACAAGTGCTCAGATTACATATTGTAATTATAGCTTGTAGCCAACATTGTGTTGGACTTACAAACAGCTATTGGTGGCTTTAAAAGTCATGCTAATTCCGCCCTGCAAACAATTAATATTTATGCTTTATGAATGGAGAGTAGCAGCAAGGCCCAAGGAAGGAACCCCTGAGAGCTATTTTACACACCGCTGTTGTATCACTTCTTGTAGCTGGTGTTGTACAATACTTGACTCCAAGGGATTCGATTTCCGGGGATGGAGAACTATGGTCTGCCATGTGCTTTTAGTGAAACATTCATTACATATGATTACAATAATGGGTTGGTTTTTCTTACAGATTATGTAACTTTCCCCCATATAATGTTATTTTGTATAACAAACAAAAAAGTTTTGATTATGGTATTTTAGAAGAATGTTATGCAAGTGATAAGGGCCTTATTGTACCATAATTCCCAACGCGTTCATACAAAGTATATAACATATTATCTATGCCGAACAAAAATAAACGCCAAAACTAAGCTTAACTACCACTGTAAAATGTTGCACAACCAAAGTGTCTACGAAACTATTGTTTTCATGGTAGTGTAGGTGTTATGGTCAAATTGTCCCATGGCTGACACCTATTTATCTACTTCTAATCCTGTAATTCATTCTCCTAGAGTGTGTGTATATGGTAGTACTATTACGTAATTGGAATATAAAGTTTTTCAAGCAGTCAAAAAGGCTTCTGGTCTAATTTAATTATGAACATTTATCTGTAGCCAACCTTTCTATATATAGAGTAGATTTATAATAATAATGTCACTAATAATGTCTTTAAGCGTGGTGTTGTATTTGATTTACGATAAGCTCAATTGCCGCAGTATTACTCTGGTTTGTTGTAGCCAATATCTCCTTTGTTATAGAAGAAACTTATGGGTTTGGATATACATAGTAACAAGTTTAAAGGTAACACTAAACTAAAAAACCAAGTATTTGCATCCGTTTTATTATTCACGGGTGGTGAGAACGCCTATTCTCACCTCCATGGGAATAATAGTATGCTTGGGGGACCTTGGAACTTAAACTCCTTATGCAAGCGGCTCCCGTCATCTGACCAACAGCGTTTTGTCCCGATCGGCACGCCCTATCTTTTTGTATTGGCGTGCATGAAGCCTAAGATGGGGTGCGTTGCACGGTAGGACAGAGAGGCTTTCTGTCAGGAAGGAGTGGCTTGCTGAGAAAGGAGCGCTGGTTAATTGTGGTGTGTAAGTTCCAGGTTCCCCTGAGCAAACTGGTATTTCCCACAGGGAGGTGGAATATAGTGTTATCACCTCCCTGGTAAATAATAGAAACGGATGCAAATAATTTTGTTTTTAGGTTTTCGTGGTCTTTAACTAGGAAAGTGAGTGTATACCTCTCGCGGTACACATGGGAGATCTTTCACGCCCAAGCACACCACTTTAAGCTTTTGTGCATTCTCATATGCCAGGATAATGCCTTTGTCCATACCGTTTATTTGCATACCGTATTTCTTTGTAAAGGAAGGGCTGACACCCCCCCCCCCACACACACACACCACCTTGAGGGACATCCCCGGTAATTAAAGCTTGGTATTGCCCTATAGTCAGTACAATGTTTGTTTCTCTCCACGTTCATTTTCATGTCTTGGAGTGAATTATCCCTGTATGATTTTTTCTGTAGTGTTTTCTTCTCTTAGTCTCATTTAGATACAGTGGAGTTAGTTGAAGGTGCTAATATTTCTCAATTTATAGTTTCCCTGAAAAAGATCTTTTTTTTTTGAGTGTTCGTTCATTCCAACGTGGTTAAGATTTAGATTATCAGATTCCCAGAAGAATAAGCAATCATCCAGAAAAGAAAATTTGAAGTTATGTGTTTTCTCCCAATTGAATCAATCAAAAATTCTCCATTCAAAATAAAAGGGGGGGGACGGTCATACAGAAACTTACATCTACAGATGACAAATCTAGAATAAACCTGCAGATCTAAAGTCATCAAAAGCCAGCAACAAGCCTTTCAGTCAGACCACGGACAGATCAAAAAGTACTATCAGTCACAGATTATGGTATGGACTATTTAGTAATGTGTAATCAGGTTTGGGGAGCCTCATACAAAACTGGCATGCATGCCATCTCACCTGTACCACATGTTACCATTGCTAGCCTTGGTAAACCAGCCTCTGTACTACTGGATACCTGTTCTTCTGTCAGTTTGGGCTAAATTGACTTTTTAATGACAGGTTTCAACATACAAAAAATCCGGGTCAGATAGATGCCCCGATGATGATATGGTAGCAACAGATACATTTCTTAGCTATCGCTGCTCCTTGTCATTTGATCTTTGACCCTAGTTTGCCTTTTAACCACAGTTCTTCGTACACCTTGTGGACATAGAAATAAACACTCATTTACCCAGCAGGGATTTTCAGGCCTTTGACTTAATGCCTGAAGACAATTCACATCTCAATGATAATTTGTGTGCGACAATGCCTGTAGATCCCTGTGAGGCCTCACCTCTAATCCCCTGAACACCTCATCCAATTTCGGCAATGTCCAGAAGTATTTATCGAAGATGGATTGTATCCCCTATAAATAGGGGCCGGGGTGGCGGTGAGGGTTAAACCAATAAGAATAATATTCTCTTTTATTTGAATTCTTCTGCGTATTATTGCACTTATTTCTCTAAAAAGTCCCCAAGCGCAATAGATCACGTTTACTGTTCTACATCTAAGCACATTAGTGGTGCTTTGTTTCCACTTAAAATACAAGATTACTGTTTCTCAACCATCATTCATTCAAAATACATTATTCATTTTTAACATAATCATGGACTCAATTAAAATAGATCTATAAAAAAAAACAAAAGTTGTCAAAATTCATCACCAGGGTAGAACCATATATGACACTAGTGTTGTCTGTGGATCGTATGCTTACCCTGGTTTACCTGGACGTTTGGATTATTTATCTCTGTATGATTTAATATTGATGCACATACATGTGAGCTTGTTGATATTTAAGGTTACGATTACATGTGTTGGGTGGGAACTAATGGTGCTACTAACAAGAAATGGAGTGGATAAATGTGGCTGTGTCCCTGCTCCTCCTAATCATATAGCCGTAATATCAAGTCTATAATAAGTACAATGTCATGGATGCTTGTGAGTGGATGTTTTTAATGTATACTTTTACATTCCAGTTGATGCCTTTAACTCCGCTATTTATGAATATAGGAAGGTTTTATATAGTCTATACATAGGGTGTTGCCTGTTTTTTTTTCACACTACTGTTCTCTAGCATTTCATTATTTAGTTGGTTAAGGGGTAAAGCACCCCCGTATGTAACTACCCTTGTATAGTGACTCTCGGGGGTTTGTGTCTATTTTAAGGCTTTTCTATATAAAGCAAGCTTATGTATGAATGCTTCGTATTTTCATTTTATCAGAAAATTTCACTATTGCAACCTACCGGCACTTGTTTAAAGCTAATGTGTTTGTATTAACCAAGTTGAGATGTCGAGTGCATCTTGGAAAGCGACGAGCCGGTAAATTGAAAACTTTGTTCGGGGCTTTAAATCCCAATGAATAGGGCATTGATTTTCACGCTGATTAAACCAAGCACAAACACATGTCATGAATTCTGCTGCGCTATTTCCCCAAAAACTTGTGAAATAAGCAGGCAGTTGCAAAAATGAGTGTGAAAACCTTGCAAACCATTGTTATACCGATAGGTATAGTTTGAGGTTTACAATTTATTTCAATTAGCACAGGATATGCATTCTACCCTTATATTTTCTTGTGCCAATGGTCATAGTGAGCTACAGCAGATAGCACTGATCACGCAAGGCTGTCTGCCATGAAGCAAAACAGAAAAGTTTGCTCAGCGTGCATCCCTGAGATATACTGGATGACGGGCCCATTAACACACCCTAAGTTACGTGACTATGGTGTGTGTGCATGCACATGTATAGGTGGGGTAGGGCATCGTGTTTTTTTATATGTAAAAGTGTTGTGGGGCTGGCCACTGGGGGAATCTTAATTTAGCAGTATCTGTGGGCTGGGGGCACATGGGGACATCTTCTATTTTACACAGTGTTGTGGGCTGGGCATGGGGACATCTATATTTAAAAAGTCTTGTGTTGGTGCTGGGCATGGGGACATCTTATATTTTACAAGTCTGTGTCTGTGTGGCTGGGAATCGGCATGAGGACATTTATATCAAGTCTGTGGGGCATCTTTATAGTTACAAGTCTGTTGTTGGGCAATCTTATATTTGACAAGTATGTGTGGATGGTACTAGTCAGCCCTACAGTCCACCAGCCGTCTCAGCCAGGGACCTCCAGTTCAACAGCAGTGGTTTAGTCAGCCGCACCCACCACCTCCCACAAGCCATGTCCACCCCTTACAAGCCACAAGTAAGATACAGGGGCGGCTTACAATACTGTTTCAGATGGACAAAGAGTCTAGAACAACACCTCTGCAATTATTCTATAAAAGAAATGAAACCCAGGGCAAGGGAAAAAGGGGGAAAACATGGTTGTCTTGAGAAGCTTCAAATCACTTCGAACAATCCTCCCCAGCCCCAGTTATCTTTATTGTACTGCTAGCTGTCATGGTGAGACGTATGCTTGTTTCTTTCCAGATGGCCACAAAATAAAAGTATAAGTTCATCAGCCTCTCCACCGGCAACACCAGCTGAAAACAATATCACTCATCTCTCTAAAGTGGAATCTTACAGCTGATTGTGTTGTTAGAACAAATTATAGATAGTGTAAGAAATGCATCAGAGGATTTATGGAAACTGAGGGGAAAATTGTGGTGGGTTAACAGTGCCCGATTTTAGAGCCACAGTGTAAAAGAATTCTGAAATAACAGTAAAGAGCAGCTCTTACAGTTGCCTAGTAAATAAAAAAATGTTGGTTCTCAGTGCAGCGATACAAAGACACCTTAAAAAAAAAAATCAATTTTATATATAGATATATTTTATATATATAATATATATATACCGTGATGCTGGAGACGCACTCTCAGGACTTAATGATAAACAGTTTCTTTATTACAAGGTTATAGTTAACATGTTACGTCTGCATAGCAGACCGGTCATCAGTTCTGATGACGTCTGCATATGCGACGGAAACATGTTACTATAACGATTTGTAATAATGCCAATTACGGATAAATAGTTAATTGGAATAAAGAAGAATAGAAGAAAGCGAGTTTTTTTTTCTGGCACTGGTGTCTTTAAGAAATAACAATAGTGTTGATAAAGTGCAGCTGCCAATGGCGCGAGGATCGATCGTACTGGTTAGATCCGGGATATTATCGTTAGGGAGCTGCTGATGCAGCTTGGGGACATTAATTGCCTTGATCTCCCTCTAGCGACGATTCTACACCACGGCTATTAAACGTGAGGTAGAGTCCAGCTTAAGATGGCCTCTCTACACAATATGGCTTTCTGAGAATGAATTCAAATTTTTTTTACTAATGAAAACCAGTGCCCGAGTTAAATACACAACACATCAGTCAGTGCACCCCAAGGCGGGCCATACATAGCCCCCAGGTTCTCTTTGTTCAAGCCACATATGTGGGATTTTTTCTTAAAATCTTGTAAAGTCGGATGCGCTCTTATTAAAGATAGCACAGATTTACGTATACTTCTTAACACAGTTTGGGGTTGATATATCAGAGATGTCACGCCTTAAATGTGACGTGGTCTAGTCTTTCACTGCCTCAACAAACAAGCTATCCATATTGGTAAAGATAGTTTTCCAAGGGTCCATGGCATGGCCCCCAGTTGAATTCATGATTGACCTATTATAGTTATCTTGATTAATAACCATTTCGTTTTTGAAAATATGTACTTTAAAAGAATTCAGGCCACTCAGATGGGTTCTTAATGGTGGCTCTCCTTTGAGAACCTTCTACATGCATGGTTCGCAGGAACCTTAATTCTTTCCCGGGAGTTCAATGCACATTGTTTTTTATAAGAGGATACTTAGACGACCATCTTTATTATTTGGAAAGGTGTAGGACCACATGAGCAGCCCAGCGATTGTCGAACCATTTGATAATTTGGGGAACACCCCACCCAACAGTTGAGTATCAATGTAGTAGACTGGTGATAGATTTTCTTGATCTAGATTTTTGTGGAGGACCGGCAAATTGGGCACCACACTTTTCAGGAATATTTGCTTAACGATAGGTGCTAATACTATTTTCTTTTTCTTTATTCATTCTTTTTTTTTGGGCTGCAGGTCAAACTAAAGTAAATGCATGGAAAGATTTTTATCCAGGGGCTACAAGAGAGGTTTTTACTAGCCCAAATCGGCGAAAGCTCGCAGCCGAATGGGCCATATACCAAGCGGCACTAACCACCCTACGATGTCAATTACGAGGGGGGGTTGAGAGACCCACTCTAATTTTAATCACACACCAGCTAGCATTTTTCAAGCTTAAGTGTCAAAAAACACTGCGGACTTGGTCAGGTATGATCATCTCTTCCGTTTTATAATGTGGGGGTCAGAGTGGGCCACAAAAGGGGCACGATCAGAAAGAAACCGGTTAGTCTTAAAAACCGACTTTCCCCTAAGCGTAATAGACACAGCAAGGAGCTAAAGTTATAAAAAAGAGGTGTGTGAAAGTCTGGATGCCACAACATGCCGATATGCACTTGTGGGTAAGGATTTCCCCACACCCCCATAGTGGCGAAACGATTCAACATCGTTTTAGGACTTCGTGCACCATCCACACATGTAAAATATATGATAACGTGGTCCGTGCGAGCACTGTCTATATATTTAATTATATATATAATATTTATTTTTTTAGCAATTATTATAGAGTAAGTGTGGTTATTGAGGCTTTACTCTCACTTAAGGCTCATTACAGAGAAAATGCATTTGCAATGGCTGAGGTGCAAAGTAGCGAAATAGGTCGTAGTAAGGCCAGCAAGCAATTGTTAAATGATTGGTAAATTACGAAAACAACTACAAAATATGTGTATGCGTTACTTATGCGATAGCAGTCGGATGAATCTCGCACAGGGACAAGTAGCTAACTATGTTTTCGTGAAACACAGTCTGGGCTAAATAATAAAGTAATGGCTGCACAGGAAGGACTGATCAGAATGTGTGTGTGGAGTCTTGCGTTAGCTTTGCGGGTGGTTGAGAAAAAAACACAATGAGTCGCTAGGCTATTTGCTAATGGTGTGCAGTATGGTTTTAGACTCGGGTTGAAGTGGCGGTAAAAACTTTGACGCAAAATTTTTTTTTTTGAACCGTAAATGCAGTGGAAACTGATATTGAATAGCTTGCGCTCACGAGCGAGAAAGAAATTTATGCATGGGACATGCAAACGCACGGCAAATAGAATCCGTAACCAAGCTAAAGTTAGTAATGTACGCAAAATATACACTAGGCTTTTACACTACGTTTACCTCGATGTAGCGCTTCTCTGTAAAAGGGTTTTGTATTCTTTATATGATTGTAAAGATCTATTTGATTATATGTTGTTAATAATGTTTTAATATATGGTTTCGTTGATTAATTAATCTTTGATAACCAGTGCAGTGAATAAAGTTCCCCTTTCCTATTTATGTGATTTTAAACAGTCAACTTAACATGTTAAAGTCGGGTAGTGGGGTGTGAGGCGAAGAGTAGAAGTTTGCAAGTTGTTTGTGTAAACAGAGCTAGCACAATTAAAAAAGTTTAAGGGAACTATGGTTTGTTAAAAAAAATGGGCTTTTTTAAATATATTTTAAGATTGTTGTAGAGACCTCCCAAGTAAGATAGAAAAGTCCTACTCCTACTCCCAGGGGGTTGTTAGAACAGCAACGGAGCTGCCCCAAATTTCCTTTGAGATTAGCTCACCTCTCCTTATCCTGTGCATCATTAGAGGAAAGGAATCATGGTCTCGGTCAAGCGTGGAGCTGTGCGTATCAGTAAGTTGGAACTACTCACTGCTTGTGCAGGACACCCAGGGAGGGTTAGAAGTTGAGAACATCCAAAGGGAGTAAGGAATAAGCATTCTACTTCCTGGGGTAAATTAGACATTAAAATTATTTGGACAATAGAAGGTAGAGCTTCTCTTTATTAACAGCAGGGGGCCAGTCCTGTTATATTACTGAAGAGGATTACCAATGGGCTTACGGTAATAATAAGAAGAATAATGGTCCATAAGTTGCCAGAAATCAGTGCCCATACTTTGACCCACATTGGAGAGTCCCTTACAATAGCAGTAAACCACATGGCTGTGGTGTGGTTGAGAATGGTTCAATAGAACATTGTAAAGATTGTAAATCATTGTTATTTTCAGTTGGAAACATTATTTAAGACAAGGTATTTATCCCCCAACATTTTTTGTTGTCTCCTGTTCAAATTCCTTGGATTTCATATAAAAAGCTTAGAGTTATTATTATTATCATAAATCTGCATGTCTGCTGAACAAGTCCTTGTGTTAGGCTTAGGCCACCATTCACGATATAGAAGGGAGAGGAGGAAGAGGAAAAAGGGCTGGGGGGGGGGGGGAGAGAGGGGGAAGAGAGAAGGCGAAAAAAAAAAAAAGGGAGGGAGGCAAGAGGGATGGAGAAAGGGGCGGGGGGCGGGGCGTGGGGGGCGAGAAAAAGAAAGCAAGAAAAAAAAAAAAAAAAGGAAAGGAAATGGAAACAAAGAAAAAAAAAAAAAAGGAAGGAGGGAAGGGAAGAACAGAAAAAAAAAAAAAAGAGGCAAAAAAAAGCGCAAGGCAAAAAAAAAAAATGCATGTAGAGAAAAAAAAGTAAAAGAAAGAAGAGTGTTTTGCGAAATAAAGTAAAAAATAAATGAATAAGAAATAATCTCTGCTAAAAATATAAAAAAATAAATTGAAAATTAAAATTCATAATAAAAAATTCAAAAAAATATTTCAGTGCAGCATGGTGATTGTTGATCATCTCATGCACAAAAACATCACAAAAAAATAAAGGTTCAGAGGTTAAATCGCATGGCTCTGCTAGACCACACACAAACCACGCACAGCAGTCTTTATGCACCATGTGTTGCCACATTTTCAAAACTGAGGTAGACTGAAGTTATTGTAGAAACTTGAATGTGTATTACCACAATCATCACTAATTACATTGAAATTAAAAGAATATTTTAGCTTCCTTTTGTCCTGCCTTTCGACTTTTTCCGCTTTTTTTTTAACCCTTCTGTGCCAGAGAGTGATATGAAACACAGTGTCACTCTGGCAAACAAAACGGTCAATGATTGGTTGCAAAGGGAGAAAAAAATAAGAAAATCTGAATGTGCATAAACCTGCTGTAGCCAGGATAGACTGATGTATTCGGCTTTAAACCTTCCAAGTGGCTTTGTGTGGCCCTTTTTT
The DNA here is from genome assembly GCA_019447015.1 of Hymenochirus boettgeri. Taxonomy (NCBI): domain Eukaryota; kingdom Metazoa; phylum Chordata; class Amphibia; order Anura; family Pipidae; genus Hymenochirus; species Hymenochirus boettgeri. The sequence continues at coordinate 69,926,007 of CM033474.1, read as the reverse complement.
TTATTTTTTTCTTTAATATATATATATATATTTTTTTTTCTTCTTTTACTGTGGCTGGATATGTAAACGTAAGCCTGTCTTATCTGTGGGATCAAACAAGTGTTTGACCCATCCCCAGTTCCCTCTCCCCCATTATGGTAACTGAACGTAATGTGCTGATCGCATGGGAAGCATTTTCTAGATGGTTGTGAAAAAATATATAAAGAAAAAAAATAAACATTAAACAAAAAAAAAATATATATATTTTATATATATATATATATTATATATATATGCTCCCACAGATCAGTTTTACCAAACTGACGATGAAGCTTGCTCTTTGAACAGAATGGCAAAGTTCAGTCGGGCTGCAAATGTTTTTAAATGTAGAGTTAGTTAGTGATGGTCAAAGGCACAAGGGGTCATTGCATTCAACAAGCAGCACAAAAAATAAAAATAAAATGGGACATTAAAAAGAAACCCTGACCATCCCCTGAACCCCCCCCCTCCAAAATAAACCCCCCCCAGTAAACTCCATCCATACAAAACTAAAAAGTAATACCCGCCCCCCATCCCCCCAAACCCGCCCCGGCCTATTTCCATCACTTCCTGTATCTTGTTTCCAGAAAAAGTACCGTTAAACTTTGTTTTCACCAGAGTAAAAGAAATATTAATGGCATTGTGCTTATCAGAATGGTGGTGTCTTTCAGTACTATTTTTGAACATTCACTGAAACTAGCAGAATGATGGTCTGACAGGCCTCAGGAGAAACCGAGGCAACTCCCCATCTCTTACTCCCAAATCAGCCAGCAGCGAGTAGTTGGATCCTTGTCCTCTTGGGTCAGGTTTCTTATTATTTTCACTTCTTGCTGCTGGCTGATATTTATTTTTTTTATTAAAAAAATAAAATGCTCAAGAAACTATTAGCTTTATAAAGTATACAAAATACAAAAATAAAAAACAAAAACAAAAAATAAAACAAAAAGCAAAAAGGAACAATTTTTTTGATGGTACTAAATGCTGAGGTAGTTTAGTAAAATGCATAATCTTTTATCCCTGCCAACCACCTTTTTTTACACTTCCCTTAGGTTATTCATGGCCTTGTGTAAGGAATAATGCAACCAAATAAAGAAAAAAAAATGCCACTTGTTCAATACTGGGACTAACGCTTAATCACTTGTCAGTAACCTTCATTAACTAACCCACCAATAACCAACCTCCCTCTATTTCTTTTAATAGAACTGGACTGTAAGAGCAATGCCTTTTCTTTTTGAACCAAAACTCATAAGAGAAAGCTTCATTAAACAAAGTTCTAAAATTGTTGGGGGGATACGAACATTAAAAAAAAAAACAAGATATTATGTTAACTGTGGGAGAATAGATCAAAGGGAATGAAGGGGTCCTTTTTTTTCTTTTCTTTTTTTGCCTTTTTTTGCACTTTTAAAGCTGGGTTTGAAAGTTTCAGAGCCTAAATACATTCTCAGAGACAGTTTGATAGTTGCCTGGTCCTCAAACAGTTGACGCACTAGGTGGCGTTCGCCCCACTAGCACCGACAGGAGTGAAACTCGTCTACATTCAGTCGTCTTGGTCTGGCATCTGTCTCCGAAGGGCCTATTTCCTGAACCTTTACTTCTTCTTGTTGGGGTTGTCCCTTTGCACTGTCTTTTGCTGTTGCTGCTGTGTCTTCTTACCTGAGCCAGAATTTCCTGAATTTTCCTTTGCGCAAGCTGTTAAGTTAAGAAAAATAAATGATATATGGTTGTGAGTAACTAATTACTTGAACAAACCTTTTACCTATTCAAGCTGTGGTATATGAATTGGTTTCACCAACTGAATGCTGTTATCACCACCAGAGGACCAAGGGAAACCGCAACAATGATTGAATTCAATTACTGTATTTTAGTTTCTCCTTTAGGCCTGTTCTGCACAGCATGTTGCATGCAGTGTAGACCCTAATAAGATATAGAAAGAAATGGGTCAGCTCCTTTGAAAAATGTTCAGAGGAAGCTTCCTATTATTATATAAATAATTTATAATTTCATGGGAATACATTGGGTTTTCGGAGGTACATGTTGGTGGGGGCGGGTAAAAGAATATACAAGGGACAGTGTTTAGTGATGTTTAGCCTTAAATAAATAGTATATCAAATTAAAAATAGTAGTAATGACAGAGTATATGAAATGTAAATAAGGCAAAATCTATAATAATGGAATGTTAAGCCACACCCCAGGAAGTTTCACAGGGAGGCAATGGAAGCTTACAACGGAACATATTTCTCATTCCCTTTTATATGTGTATCCAATGTGTATGCTTAATATTAGATTGAAGCAGCATTAGCATTAGCCAATCAGGTGTTAGTAGGAAGTTGCTAGACTATAAGTCACTTCCTTTGTAAAACATGCGACAGTCTAGTAAAAACATTCTTCTAACTCTCACCCTTTCCTCTTAATAGAAACAAAGGAGAGCTCCTGTTGTGGGACAGGAAGGGATATCTATAAATCAGGGATAGGCAACCAGTAGATCTCCAGATGTTTTGGAAAGTACAACTCCCAGAATTCCCTAACAGAGTGCTTGTAGAAGAATGCTGGGAGTTGTAGTTTTCAAATATCTGGAGATCACTGGTGTTGCTTATCATCGCTCTATATGATAGGGGATTGAAAGGAAAACTTCACAATGCCCATTTCCCTGAGACAATGAAGTGAGTTTGTTAATGGTTAATTCATTATTTAAGCAATAATCCAGTTCTATTTGCTAGACAGGAAGTGGACATAAAGAAGACGCTTACTGCTAAAGAATGCTGGGAGTTGTAGTTTTTAAACATGGGAAAAGTTCAACCCCACGCTCTATATCATTACACTGTATTGAATCTTAGTACATTCATTAGCCAATGGACGTAAGGAAGAAAAACTTACACTAACAGAGAATGCTGGGAGTTGTAGATTTACTGCATATTTAAACCCTTGGGTAGGAATCGCTAAAGCATGGGCTTTAATGTCTGTAAGTCAGTATAAGGGTTTTATTCCAGGATGTATGAAAAATACATTTTCCAGCATTCTGTGCAGCCAGGGAATGCTGGGAGTTGTAGTTTTTTAACATGTGAAAAGCTGGCAGGTCAAATTAAAAATAGGAGAGTATGTGCGTGTTTGATCATATATGTGGTGGGATTGCCTGGGGACTTCAGAATTTCCCATTTGAGCCTCCCTGGATACTGTGGGAGTGGAAGTTCAGAATGGATCTAATACCTACCGCAAAAGCAGGTAATTCGCGCTCTGGCCTACAGCTTAACAGCTATATGCATAAGGGAGAGGCAGACAGATCCCCAACACTTGCAGTTTGTTGCACTTTGTGTGGGCTCACTGAGAGAGACCCCGAGCTTTCATAAAAAAATTACCTAGCAAAACATACACACACACACACAATCCTGGTTCTTATAGTGTCACATCCCCTAAACAAATTTTATAAATTGTGGGAGGGGATAGGGATTTTATAAAGGTTTTGACCAGTAGTTGTATGCCTAAAGGGTAAAACGTGTGTAATGACACCTAGGCGGTTATTATAAAATGTCAGAATGATGATACGGTGCCTATAGGTCATAAAGGGCGCAGACTGTGGCACTATCCTATAGATATATTATTATTGTTGGGTAAGATATCTGATCTGACGCTAATTGGACTAAGTTTGAGCAGGTCTATATTTTTCATATTTTAGGTGCATCTAGGCTTCTAGTGCTTTCTTTTAGATATAAATGGGTATACTAACCAATCAGATTCTTTCTGAAAGAATGTAATTGTAACCAATTCTAATTGGAAAAGAATCTGATTGGTATTATACTAAAATCAAAATATTTTCTGAAAGAATCTGAATGTAACAAATTAGAAAATAATCTGATGGTTAGTATACCAATCAGAATTGGTTACAATCAGATTTTTTAGAAATAATCTGATTGGTATACTAACCAATTAGACTCTTTCTGAAATAAACTGATTGAAACCAATTCTGACTGGAAAAGAATCTGATTGGTTAGTTTAACAATCAGATACTTCCTGAAAGAATCTGATTGTATCAAATCAGAATTGGTTACAATCACTTTAGAAATACTTTTAGTATACTAACCAATCAGATTCTTTTCTAAATCAGAATTGGTTACAATCAGATTCTTTCAGAAAGCATACCAATAAGATTATTTCTAAAAGTTTCTTTCAGAAGAATCTAATTTTCTCTTTCCCCAGACCATTTTCCAGTCCCAAAATATTTACCAAATTACTATATAATTTTTACAAAATTTAAAAAATTACTTGAATTTTTTTGAACTGGTGTTTAGACAGCGATCCGGTCCATGTCTATTCTTGATCTATTCATTGTAACATTGTATAGAGTGTTATAGTTCAGTAGAAACACACAGTGAATACAACTGCTGTGCAGAGGGTTGAATCAATTCTCCCCTTAAATTTCAACCATAATAGATCAATAGCAGATCCATTGGATCATTCTATAATTAAAGTTTACAATCTGTTTCAATACTCACCCTCCCCATTAACTAACAGTTGTCACCACGGATTCTGTTACAGAGTGATCACTATTTGTAATGTTCTTATTACATTTTATCAGTTCAGGACACAGGTTCATGGCTCTAGTCTTTAATAATTAATAAAACCATTAACAAACTCACTTCATTGTCTCAGAGAAGTGGGCATGGAGAGGTTTTCCTTTCAGTCCTCCTCCCCAGATGTTTGAAAAATACAACTCCCAGCATTCCTCTACAAGCACTCTGTAGTTGGGAATTCTGGGAACTGTAGTTTCCAAACATCTGGAGATTTACTGGTTGCCATCCCTGATATATAGATAGCCCTATAGTCCAGAAACAGCAGCTTCCTTTGTTTCTATTGTGAGAGGGGAGGGGTGAGAGTGAGAAGAATGTTTTTACTAAGACTGTTGCATGTTTTACAAAGAAGTGACTCATAAGTCTTGCAACTTCCTAATAACACTCAGAAAATGTTTTGATTGGCTAACACTGCATCAATCTAATATTAAGCACACCACTGGCTACAACACTAAAAGTGCTAAATATGTTCCTTTTTAAGCTTACATTTTCCTCCTTTAAAAATTCCTGGGGTGTGGCTTAACATTCCATTTTGAAGATTCCATTACAAAACAGGAGTGGTGACTATGCAAGCACTTTTATTTATTTATAGATTTTGCCTTAATTTCATTTCTATATAATTTAATATCTACTACATACACTGTCCCTATGGATATATATATAACCAGGCTTGATAAAGGTCCATGTTATAGGACCGAAACGTTGCCTTTGTTGCACTATGTTTAAATAAATTTTCATATACTTTGGAGAGTCCCTTGTGTGCAATGATTTTCAACATTTTGATAGATGATTAGATACATATAGATATATATCTTGAAGCTTCCTGCTGACATTTTCACAGGAGCTAGCCCATTTTCTTTCTATATCTTATTTATTTATTTGAAATACTCTCTACTGCCACATCCTAATACTGAATAAACCAATGACAATCATGTAACAAAATGTTGAAAGCCCCCAAACCTGGTCCATAAGCATTTAAAAATACTACTGGTCATGGTCACTTTTCTGGCTATTCTAACACCGCTTAAAAAAACCCAACAAAATTATGTGTCTTGGTCTAAATTAAATGTCTTATTATTTGAACACAGATTTTATAAATATTTGTTCAAAGAAACTAAACATGTAGTACAATTCAAGAAAGACTTAAGTAAAGGCAGTCCCCTGGTTACAAACATCCAACATACAACATACCACTCTACTTACAAATGAGTTAATATAGGGATAAGGGCAAGTACTGTACAGCATGGGGGCCTGCAAGAGCATGCAGCCAGGTGGCCCACCGGTGGTTGGCTACCCACCACTAAATGGGCCCCCCCCATCCTTCCCTTTTACCATCTTTGCTGTACCAGAAGTAGTGGTAAAGGGCAACTGTGGTCTCCAAACAAGTTAGGGTTAAATGAAAGCCTGCAGTATTTTATTTAAAATTAGCTGCAGCTGTGAGAAATTAAATTGGGGTGAATGTTCAAATTTCCTGTTTCCAGTAGGTTGTGTGACATCACCAGACCTCTGCCACGCCTCCTGGGCGAAGCATTCTCAGTTAAGAGTTAATGCTGGGGAAAACAGGAAGTGCTTGGGGGAAAAAAAATGACAGTTGAGATGGGAGCCTATTAATGAAGCAGAAGACATGGTCGACATGGCTGAAAACAGGAAGTGTTCAAGCAGAAAGTAATAATTAAACTTACCAGCAATACATTCTCACAACTTTTATCTAGAGATGTGATTTAGGTTTTATTTTGAAGGTACGATGGAGGCTTTTATTATAATCCTTACTAGTTTGGAAGAATATAGAGAGCACAGTTACCCTTTAATAACAACTGATTGCATAGCTGAAAAGCATTGCAATCCCTTTTCAAAAATGCTGCAAGTATCTGTCCAAGTTGCATTTAATATGTATATGTACTGTTCCAGCTTACCTACCAACCTGTATGTTTTTAGATTTAGACCACTTGACTGCATGAAGTGACCTGTTATTTTAACAACCACTTGATCATTTTCATCTGGCGTCGATCACGGGGCACAAAAAACTTCAGCGCTTGTTAAATTTTGAGAGTCATTAACCTATTAAAATAGACATGAAGTTGACAATAAATAACTCAACAAAAGGAGAGTTAATGGAATCTTAGGGTTACCATTTTCCCACTCCAACACTCCCTAAAAACTACTATAAAATACTTGAGAGAACTAAAGGCTGCCACACATGCATATTTGCCCGACTACCTCTTAAGGTGACCACACGCAGCAATTCTAGTTATTGGGCAGTCAGTTTTAAGATTCTGACAGCAACTCATTAGCATGCAGTGCCCGCTGAAATGGACCTTGGGATCAGTCTTGTGCATATCTGCAGGCTTATTTGCCACATCTATTTTGATATATATAAGTTAATACACTTTGGGGAACCTCTTCGTGCTATCAACTTTTAGATGCTAATCGTTCTTGATAGCCAGCCTAGTGTCTTAAGTTTTGCCTCCTTTGCACAATAACACGTCCAGAGCATATGATGGCACTTTAATATGGGCCTCAAGTTTCACTTTTCTCTTTGGGTCCAAAGAAGTTTTCTTCTTTCAGTTTACCATAGATCCTTCTTGTGCCTACAGTAAAAATGAATTTTTCATTGGGAAAACTGGCAATAACAACATATACTTTCAATGGACTTACAAGAAGAAAAAACGCCAAGTAAAAAAAACGCATTTTCCTTAACACAGGTTACGAATAGGTGTTGTAGCCACAGATTAGACTTAAAGGGTATGTCCCCCCTAAATCTTACTTTTAATATAGGCTTCCCCGTCCCCAGCCCAACCGCTTATTTTATTTTAAGAAAGCTCCCCAAACTCTTACTTACCTCCCCCTCTTTCCTCCGCCGCGCTCCCGCCCTTGCTTGCGAAGAAATGCAAGCAGAGGGGCGGGACCGGCAGCCGCGTCTGATTGGCTGAGCTCAGCAATCACGGACGCGGCTGCCGGCAGCTAACTTCAGCGGAGGAAAGAGGAGAGGTAAGTAAGAGTTTGGGGAGCTTTCTTAAAATAAAAATGATGCGGTTGGGGCTGGGGGACCAGTGGGAAGCCTATACTAAAAGGGTTAAACGCTAGGGGAGGGGAGGAATCGGGAGAGGGAGGGAGAGGGAGGGGGAGGGAGGGGGAGAAGGGCTGCAGTACGCATGGCAAAAATCTACCTGAGGCCAGGTAGGAGGCAGAGTCCTATATGGACTCTGCTAGCCTCCGTGGGCAGTTTTGGGACTTTGGGGGGGGGGGGGACTACAGGAGAAACCTATGGAGCTGGCATGTTAGGTAAGGATTAAAACTACACTACATGGTGGGGCCAGTAGTGGGGGGATTATAGTTGGGGGTGGACATGCCCTTTAAAGGGCAGAGCTTTTTGCCCAAAACATGGTAAGCAGATTTCACTTAAAGGGCATCTATGTGGGAAAATTAACTTTTTTTTTTTTTTTTCCATGTGTTCTATAATTCCCCACAACACCCCAGAGGGTCTTCACCCTCTCTGTCCTGAGATAACACCAGTTAGAAGAATACATGATTGCATCCTCTACTCCTACTTGGACTGTCAATCAAATCCCTGTGACGTGAACCCCCTCCTGATCTTAATAAACAGAGATAACAGCATTAGCGGGGGGAGAGGTAGCTTTCATGGTAAATATAAGGCTGCAGTTGACCTCCCTTTTAATAGTTTTTCACTGATTGATGACGGGTCACAAAGAGAGATTGTAATCTGTACTGATCTCCTTCTTCCGTGTCTCCAGGACAGCTTGGTTTCTATTGGCCACTGTGCTGGGTGTGTTTTCAGGATGTTGAACTTTTAACTCCTACTGCACATGATAAGTTGTCGGTTAGCCGAAGCTGAGACAGGAGGAGGTAAACAGAGGAAAAGGGGAAGTGCTGCAACAGATCTGACACCGTGGTAAACAAAGTCACTGACATAGATAGGTTAAGGCAGCACGAAGTACATGAATTTAACTTTGCAAGGGGCAATGTGTTTTTTTCACTTAGATGCCCTTTAAATTATTGATACAATACAGTTCTCTCCTAATATACAAAGTCAAGCTTGCACATGGTTACCTTAAACTGGGCTTCTGGTGGTCAGAATGATCACCATTCTCAGTCTAGCATCGGCTCTTCTGCAGGTGCAATTAAAATACCAACATTTTATAGGTACTTTCCCATATTTTGAAACAGTCCATAATTTCATCATAACCTGCAGAGCAAACTATTTTTCAATAATTTCATTAAAACAAAGAGATGAATATGCAGCTCAAACCTTTATTATAAACTACTTTTGGTGCGGTGCAAATGAGACCGGCAATTTAAACAGGTTAGGTTAGAACAGATGCCTGGATACTGTTTGGAGTGGCGCATTAGCCTCCACAGTTTGTACAAACAATTTAACTAAAGGTATCCTTTTTAACCTCAGTGCAGGTGGCTACCCTTCATTGCTGCAGGTATGTTTAACATTTACATCTATTCATTTTTGACATGTGTAGTTTAGTGCTGGAGACTTTTATGTAATGTTTAAAGTGCCAGTTTCATTTGCACCGCACCAGAAAGTAGTTATGAATAAAGGTTTGAGCTGCATATTTTTTATCTTGGTATACACTAGAGGGCGATAGCGGCTAGCCCATTGTATGCATGCTCCCTGTGTAATTAATTCCCTGCCCCTTTTAAGGAAGCCAACATGGTTCCTGGAGAGGTCATACTAAATAAAGAGTAAAGCAGGTATGGTCTTTCTCCCCCAAGGGAGATACTTTATTATTGGTTAGCATGATGCCTGGATACTGCTTTGGAGTGGTGCATCAGCTTCCATATGTTTTTACCAACATGTAACTAAAGGTATCCATATTTATCCTCAGTGTAGGTGGCTGCCCTCATGCTTACAGTATGGTTTTTTTTTTTTAATTTGTTTTATGAGTGACAACACATGATTTGTATACAGATTCTGTTATACATAAATGTTAATATTTACCTCTAAGTAGTTAAAGAGGTTCAGTATTTGCTGTTGTCACATTATATAGCATTAGTTATACACATAATTAACAGATAACAAAAAGCAAGAAGGACATAAAACCGGGATAGAAATTGTTATCGGGTTTAACAAAAAAATATATACACATAAAATGTGTGACGGGCAGAACGGAGGGGGGAGGAGGGGGAGTGGGGAGGGAAGGGGCAGGGGAGAGTGGCGAGAGCGGGGCAGGGAGAGCGGGGAGGCGGAAGGCGAGCAGGAGAGAGACGACCGAGCGTGTCGTAGAGTGCGAGAAGCGGAGAGCGCGGAGAGAGCGCGGAGACGAGAGATCGAGAGAGAGCGCAGAGGAGGAGAGAGCGCGAGAGAAGGCCGGGCGTAGAGAGCGCGAGTAGGGCGAGAGGAGTAGAACGATGCGAGAGAGCCTGCGAGAGAGCGCGAGAGACGCGATAGAGCTCGAGAGAGTAGAAGTGATAAGCAGAGTAGATATATATATATATATGAATATACTAGAATATAATATATAAAATAAAATTATATATAGAGATATATAGAGATATATAGAGATATATAGAGATATATATATATAGAGATATATATATATATAGAGATATAGAACTACCAGCTAATCCAGATGACAAGATATAGCACTATACAATGAAAATTACCTACAAGTAAAAATAATACACATCAAGTTATGCAAGTAACTTTATTATGTATATAATATTTTTTGTTAAACCGATAACAAATTTCTATCCCGGTTTTATGTCCTTCTTGCTTTTGTTATTCTGTTAATTATGTGTATAACTAATGCTATATATAATGTGACAACAGCAAATACTGAACCTCTTTAACTACTTAGAGGTAAATATTAACATTTATGTATAACAGAATCTGTATACAAATCATGTGTTGTCACTCAATAAAACAAATTTAAAAAAAAAAACCATACCTGTAAGCAATGAAGGGCAGCCACCTACACTGAGGATAAATATGGATACCTTTAGTTACATTGTTGGTAAAAACATATGGAAGCTGATGCACCACTCCAAAGCAGTATCCAGGCATCAGTGCTAACCTAATAATAAAAGTATTCTCCCTTGGGGGAGAAAGACCATACCTGCTTTACTCTTTATTTAGTATGACCTCTTCCAGGGAACCATGTTGGCTTATTCCTTAAAAGGGGCAGGGAATTAATTTACACAGGGAGCATGCATACAATGGGGCTAGCCGCTATCGCCCTCTAGTGTATACCAAGATAAAAAATATGCAGCTCAAACCTTTATTCATAACTACTTTCTGGTGCGGTGCAAATGAAACTGGCACTTTAAACATTACATAAAAGTCTCCAGCACTCAACTACACATAGTCAAAAATGAATAGATGTAAATGTTAAACATACCTGCAAGCAATGAAGGGTAGCCACCTGCACTGAGGTTAAAAAGGGATACCTTTAGTTAAATTGTTTGTACAAACATGTGGAAGCTGATGCGCCACTCCAAAGCAGTATCCAGGCATCTGTTCTAACCTAACCTGTTTAAATTGCCGGTCTCATTTGCACCGCACCAGAAAGTAGTTATGAATAAAGGTTTGAGCTGCATATTCATTCTCTTTGTTTTAATGAAATTATTGAAAAATAGTTTGCTCTGCAGGTTATGATGAAATTCAATGGACTGTTTCAAAATATGGGGAAATGACCTTTAAAATGTTGGTATTTTAGATTGCACCTGCAGAAGGACCCGATGCTAAGCTGAGAATGGTGATCATTACTGGACCACCAGAAGCCCAGTTTAAGGTAACCATGTGCAAGCTTGACTTTGTATATTAGGAGAGAACTGTATTGTATCAAATAATTTAAAGGGCATCTATAGTGAAAAAAACACATTGCCCCTTTGCAAAGTTAAATTCATGTACTCTGTGCTGCCTTAATCCTATCTATGTCAGTGACTTTGTTTAACCACGGTGTCAGATCTGTGTGCAGCACTTCCCCTTTTCCTCTGTTACCTCCTCCATGTCTCAGCTTCGGCTAACCGACAAGCTTATCATGTGCAGTAGGAGTTAAAAGTTCAACATCCTGAAAACACACCCACGCACAGTGGCCAATAGAAACCAAGCTGTCCTGGAGACACGGAAGAAGGAGATCAGTACAGATTACAATCTCTCTCTTTGTGACCCGTCATCAATCAGTGAAAACTATTAAGAAGGGAGGTCAACTGCAGCCTTATATTTACCATGAAAGCTACCTCTCTCCCCCTGCTAATGCTGTTATCTCTGTTTATTACAGATCAGGGAGGGGGTATCACGTCACAGGGATTTGATTGACAGTCCAAGTAGGAGTAGAGGAATGCAATCATGTATTCTTCTAACTGGTGTATCTCAGGACAGAGAGGGTGAAGACACTCTGGGGGTTGTGGGGAATTATAGAACACATGGAAAAAAAGAAAAAAAAGTTAATTTTCCCACTATAGATGCCCTTTAAGTGAAATCTGCCTGACCATGTTTTGGGCAAAAGCTCTGCCCTTTAAAGGGCATGTCCACCCCCAAAACTATAATCCCCCCAACTACTGGCCCCACCATGTAGTGTAGTTTAATCCTTACCTAACATGCCAGCTCCATAGGGTTCTCCTGTAGTCCCCCCCCCCCAAAGTCCCAAAAACTGCCCACCAGGAGGCTAGCAGAGTCCATATAGGACTCTGCCTCCTACCTGGCCTCAGGTAGATTTTTGCCATGCGTACTGCAGCCCTTCTCCCCCTCCCTCCCCCTCCCTCTCCCTCCCTCTCCCGATTCCCTCCCCTAGCGTTTAACCCTTTTAGTATAGGCTTCCCACTGGTCCCCAGCCCCAACCGCATCATTTTTATTTTAAGAAAGCTCCCCAAACTCTTACTTACCTCTCCTCTTTCCTCCGCTGAAGTTAGCTGCCGGCAGCCGCGTCCGTGATTGGCTGCAGCTCAGCCAATCAGACGCGGCTGCCGGTCCCGCCCCTTGCTTGATTCTCGCAAGCGAGGGCCGGGAGCGCGGCGGAGAAAGAGGGGAGGGAAGTAAGAGTTTGGGGAGCTTTCTTAAAATAAAATAATGCGGTTGGGGCTGGGGGACCAGGGGGAAGCCTATATTAAAGTAAGATTTAGGGTGGACATACCCTTTAAGTCTAATCTGTGGCTACAAAACCTATTCGTAACCTGTGTTAAGGAAAATGCGTTTTTTTACTTGGCGTTTTTCTTTCTTGTAAGTCCATTGAAAAGTATATGTTGTTATTGCCAGTTTTACCAAATGAAAAATTCATTTTTACTGTAGGCACAAGGAAGGATCTATGGTAAACTGAAAGAAGAAAACTTCTTTGGACCCAAAGAAGAAGTGAAACTTGAGGCCCATATTAAAGTGCCATCATATGCTGCTGGACGTGTTATTGGCAAAGGAGGCAAAACTGTAAGACACTAGGCTGGCTATCAAGAACGATTAGCATTCGAAAAGTTGATAGCACGAAGAGGTTCCCCAAAGTGTATTAACTATATAATAAGATCAAAAATAGATGTGGCAAATAAGCCTGCAGATATGCACAAGACTGATCCCAAGGTCCATTTCAGGCGGGCACTGCATGCTAATGAGTTGCTGTCAGAAATCTTAAAACTGACTGCCCAATAACTAGAATTGCTGCGTGTGGTCACCTTAAGAGGTAGTCGGGCAAATATGCATGTGTGGCAGCCTTTAGTTCTCTCAAGTATTTATAGTAGTTTTTAGGGAGTGTGGAGTGGGAAAATGGTAAACCTTAAGATTCCATTAACTCTCCTTTTGTTGAGTTAATTTATTGTCAACTTCATGTCTATTTTAATAGGTTAATGAACTTCAAAATTTAACAAGCGCTGAAGTTGTTGTGCCCCGTGATCAGACGCCAGATGAAAATGATCAAGTGGTTGTTAAAATAACAGGTCACTTCTATGCAAGTCAGGTAAGTGGTCTAAATCTAAAAACATACAGGTTTGTAGGTAAGCTGGAACAGGTACATATACATATTAAATGCAACTTGGACAGATACTTGCAGCATTTTTGAAAAGGGATTGCAATGCTTTTCAGCTATGCAATCAGTTGTTATTAAAGGGTAACTGTGGTCTCTAATTCTTCCAAACTAGTAAGGATTATATAAAAAGCCTTCCATCGTACCTTCAAAATAAAACCTAAATCACATCTCTAGATAAAAGTTGTGAGAATGTATTGCTGGTAAGGTTTAGCAATATTACTTTCTGCTTGAACACTTCCTGTTTTCAGCCATGTGACCAGTCTCTGCCTTCATTAATAGGCTCCCATTCTCAACTGTCATTTTTTTTCCCCCAAGCACTTCCTGTTTTCCCCAGCATTAACTCTTAACTGAGAATGCTTCGCCCCAGGAGGCGTGGCAGAGGTCTGGTGATGTCACACAACCTACTGGAAACAGGAAATTTGAACATTCACCCCAATTTAATTTCTCACAGGCTGCAGCTAATTTTAAATAAAATACTGCAGGCTTTCATTTAACCCTAACTTGTTTGGAGACCACAGTTGCCCTTTAACAGCTACTTCTGGTACAGCAAAGATGGTAAAAGGGAAGGATGGGGGGGGCCCATTTAAGTGGTGGGTAGCCAACCACCGGTGGGCCACCTGGCTGCATGCTCTTGCAGGCCCCCATGCTGTACAGTACTTGCCCTTATGCCCCTATATTAACTCAGTTTGTAAGTAGGAGTGGTATGTATGTATGTTGGATGTTTGTAACCAGGGGACTGCCTTTACTTAAGTCTTTCTTGAATTGTACATACATGTTTAGTTTCTTTGAACAAATATTTATAAAATCTGTGTTCAAATAATAAGACATTTTAATTTAGACCAAGAACATAAATTTGTTGGGGTTTTTTTAAGCGGTGTTAGAATAGCCAGAAAAGTGACCATGGACCAGTAGTAGTTTAAATGCTTATGGACCAGGTTTGGGGGCTTTCAACATTTTGTTACATGATTGTCATTTGGTTTATTCAGTATTTAAGGATGTGGCAGTAGAGAGTATTTCAAATAAATAAATAAGATATAGAAAGAAATGGGGCTAGCTCCTGTGAAAATGTCAGCAGGAAGCTTCAAGATATATATCTATATGTATCTAATCTATCTATCAAAATGTTGAAAATACATTGCACACAAGGGACTCTTCCAAAGTATATGAAAATTTATTTAAACATAGTGCAACAAAGGCAACGTTTCGGTCCTATAACATGGACCTTTATCAAGCCTGGTATATATATATATATACATAGGGACAGTGTATGTAGTAATGATATTAAATTATATAGAAATGTAATTAAGGCAAAATCTATAAATAAATAAAAGTGCTTGCATAGTCACCACTCCTGTTTTGTAATGGAATCTTCAAAATGGAATGTTTAAGCCACACCCCAGGAAGTTTTAAAGGGAGGAAATGTAAGCTTAAAAAGGAACATATTTAGCACTTTTAGTGTTGTAGCCAGTGGTGTGCTTAATATTAGATTGATAGCAGTGTTAGCCAATCAAAACATTTTCTGAGTGTTAGTAGGAAGTTGCAAGACTTATGAGTCACTTCCTTTGTAAAACATGCAACAGTCTTAGTAAAAACATTCTTCTCACTCTCACCCCTCCCCTCTCAATAGAAACAAAGGAGAGCTGCTGTTTGCTGGACAGTAAGGGCTATCTATATATCAGGGATAGGCAACCAGTAAATCTCCAGATGTTTGGAAACTACAGTTCCCAGAATTCCCAAACTACAGAGTGCTTGTAGAGGAATGCTGGGAGTTGTAGTTTTCAAACATCTGGGGAGGAGGACTGAAAGGAAAACCTCTCCATGCCCACTTCTCTGAGACAATGAAGTGAGTTTGTTAATGGTTTATTATATTATTAAAGCAATAGAAGCCATGAACCTGTGTCCTGAACTGATAAAATGTAATAAGAACATTACAAATAGTGATCACTCTGTAACAGAATCCGTGGTGACAACTGTTAGTTAATGGGGAGGGTGAGTATTGAAAGACAGATTGATAACTTTAATTATAGAATGATCCAATGGATCTGCTATTGATCTATTATTGGTTGGAAATTTAAGGGGGAAGATTGATTCAAACCTCTGCACAGCAGTTGTATTTCACTGGTGTTTCTACTGAACTATAACACTCTATACAATGTTACAATGAATAGATCAAGAATAGACATGGACCGGATCGCTGATCTAAACCCAGTTCAAAGAAAATTTCAAGTAATTTTTTAAAATTTTGTAAAAATTATATAGTAACTTATGGTAAATAGTTTTGGGACCTGGAAAATGGTCTGGGGAAAAGAAAATTAGATTCTTTCTGAAAGAAACTTTTAGAAATAATCTTATTGGTATGCTTTCTGAAAGAATCTGATTGTAACCAATTCTGATTTTATTGGTATGCTTTCTGAAAGAATCTGATTGTAACCAATTCTGATTAGAAAAGAATCTGATTGGTTAGTATACTAAAAGTATTTCTAAAGTCTGTTTCTAGACCGCACGTGCATTGCACCGAAGGTCTGTTTCTAGACCGCACGTGCATTGCACCGACGGTCTGTTTCTTGATCACATGTTCAAATGGTTCATCTGAATTTCCTTACCACTACTGTGTCTCAATTTCTTGTTTTTACATTACAAAGTGTAAACAATACAAGTGTTTTTATTAAGTCTAGAACGGAAACCATAACCATGTATAAGGTAACACAGCACTGCCTCTATTTCTTTTTCTCTTTCTATATATATAGTCACACACCCATGTTTTATATGTGTTTGCTGATAAATTCTCCAGGAACACGTGGTGGATATACAATTGTAGCTAGAATCTTGCATTTCCCACCATGTTCTTCTCATCTTAGCTTCTTATTTAACTTCAGTTGGTTATAATGTAAAATTTTTGAATTTTTTTTTTTTTTTTTAAATACAAATTCCCTTCAAAGCTAAAAGTCTGAGTAATTATCCTTATAAAATAACACTGTACACATTAACCACCTCAAATCATCATGTCTTTAATAAAAACTCCCACCCCCGCAGTGATTTAAGTAAAATTAATCACCTCTTCGATCTGGAGCTGTAAAAGGGGTCGTTAATACAGTAAAATAAAAATCAACATCAGAGCAGAATGAATGGGAATGGATACTTACAGGTTCCTAGTAAAACTAAAGCTTGCAACAAGTGAAATCACATTAAAAACAGGAACCTCTCAATCCCTATATGATGGAAAAACATCTTTAAATTTGGTCCTTAGCCCATCACCCCTGGACATTTCCCCGTTACTGGAGGCTGCTTCTTCGCATCCTGCTCCCCTCCCCCACAGACCCAACCACCATTGTAGTTCTCACCAATGCACAGAAATTATGAATGGCTCTGTGCATTCGATCCTGAAACCACACACTTTTTTTACGATCCAGAAAGCAAAATGTCAAATAAAATGGGAACTTTACTCGGTAATCAATCACATGTGTATATAGAATTAAAGGAAGATCCATTTATTCCTATTGATCAGGGGGTCATGGCTGTAGGTAAAGCTGTGACTAAAAACACAATGAATGAAAAGATTGACCAGACGTTGCCCCTATTGCTGGAATGCCCCTTGTTCTACCCCCTTCATATGGCGCCCCCCCCCCCCTCCCTTCCTGGTTATTCATCGATGAGCAACCAATTGCGTGCAGGGATTTCACAAAGCCACGAAAGGCGAAATGCAGCAACGCATCGCACACACAGATCGGGACAGATCGCACTACACGCCGCCTTGAACCACGCCCCCGCTCCCTTCGCCCCACCGCGTCTCCATCCCCCCTCATTCACTTTGGAAAGCGATCTCCCTATTCAAAGTCCTCCAAAGCCATATTGGCAAACAGCGAGAGAGAAACTGAGCAAAGCCCCGAACTCTACCGCCCCCCTCGCTTATTTTTTTTGAAATCACACCCCTGTGGGGGAGGGAGAGAGGGGCGTGGGAGGGAAGAGACGATGGGGCTACTGCCTCCTCTCTCCCCCATTCAATGTCCTATAGGATCCAACCTTACAAACAAATAACAATGCCTTGGAACTTCCCTCTGCTATCGCCGTCCTTTAAGCGTGTGGTCTATTCCAAGAAGCTGTCGCAGGGGGTGAATGGATCGCGTGGCTTTCTATAGAGTACGGGTCTTTCTGGTCCAACCCCATCACCTCCCCCCTCACATACATGTTACATACATTCACCGACCAACCCCCATCCAAACTTGTCACCCTCCCCCCCTTTTCCCATTCTCCTCCCCTTGTTCCTCTTCTCGGTCTCATTTCCACCCCCTCCCCGAATATTTGTTATAGTCCCCCCCACCGCATACACACCCCCAACCTTCCCTATCTAATGGACCAGCCCGGGATTCCTCACGTGAGAAGTTGATTTGTAGTTTGAACACGTGGCTCATTCAAAAAAACCCGGAATATTAAAGTCATTTTTTTTCTTCCTGTGGATTTTTATTTAGAGGCGGCGCCTCCCTGCCCGAGGAGCGGTGACATTTCTCCCAGTCCGTACAGGGGGGGAACAGAGACAAAAAGTAGTTTTTTTCCCTCCTCCTCCTCCTCTCCCCTGTGTAGAATCCCGCCATTCTAGTTACAAAAAAACTATTTCCCCCGTTTTTTTCTCCTTCTCCACATCCGGACAACACGAGAAATCGCTTCTCCCCCTCTCTGCTCCTCAGTCCGGCGGTGATTCCCCGTCCCCACACGGTGCGGAGGGATATCTGCTCATTCCGTTACCATGAACAAGCTGTACATTGGAAACCTCAGCGAAAACGTCAGTCCGCCCGACCTGGAAAGTCTCTTCAAGGAATCCAAGATCCCGTTCACCGGGCAATTCCTGGTCAAGACTGGATACGCGTTCGTGGACTGTCCGGATGAGAACTGGGCTATGAAGGCCATAGACACCCTATCAGGTAACTTGGTTACCCAGAGCGGGGGGAGGTTGGGGGAGGGAGACGAGTTTATCGGCCGCATTCCTCCCGGTAAGGTCATGGCTGGGGACCGGCTCACCCTTGGTTATGGACCCTCCCGTTAGCCGCCCAGGTGCTATCAAGGACCCGGAGGGTTTCCCATTCTTTGTCTCCCTAGTGACCAGGGAACCTGCACTTTCTGCTCCCGACACCGCGCTGTGTGGTCACTGGAAACTGCACTGAGCGTCCGTAGCCGTCGGTCCCCAGGGCTGTGTGTAATGAATGAACCCCCCATGAATCCACTCTCCCCTATGGGACCCCACGCTTCGGATCTGCAGCCGCCAGTGGCTTTAGGGTGGGCATTGCACGATCTGACGTGTGTGGGTTTAATGACCCGACAGGATCGCGAGTTGTGGGTCTTTACTTTGTGTAATAACGTGATCGGCCCTCCTGCACCGCTCCTCTCCCAATGGGAGTTGTGATGCTGGAGGTCCGTGTGTCATATGTCCCCCCTGATTTCGATTCCCAGATTTTCCCTGATCACACCCACCCTCTTCCAGGGCTTTGAATTATTCATCCATCCCTGGCAGAATGCTGGGTCCTCCATAGCTGACAGTCTCCCTCCTGCCTCCAAAACAAACTGGTTATCTATAGAAATTGTGTTTTCTGATTATTGTGTCTATAGTGTGAGATTAATCTATCGCATTGTGATTCCCATCTCCCCTGATCCTTGTGTAAGTAACATGTTGCATCTCTTCCTGTTGTCTTGTTTATTTCTCATCCTCTCAGCCTTATAAAGCACGGTTGGGGTTGGCTGATGTCAGGGATCCTCTTGTATAATTATATTTTGCTTTTTTTCTTTCCCAGGGAAAGTGGAGCTTCATGGTAAAGTGATTGAGGTTGAACATTCAGTTCCCAAAAGGCAAAGGTAAACTTTATTATATATATATTTTTTAACATTTGTAGGAATATTCTCGATTTGCCACTGGACAGTTCCAGTTCTATTTTAGTGAATGTTGGTTATTAAGTTTGTTTTTAGTGTATATTGGAGACAATGTGTTTAATAATAGACCTGATTACATAGTGTTAAATGGTTTAAGTATTTTTAAAAATAAATAAACAAACAAACAAACAAACACGCACACACATCGTCTTTGCTTGTGGTATTTTTCTTCCCAGAATTCAGGACCTTATGTAGGTTAAAGGTCACTCACATGACCTGAATAATCCTTTCAGTGCATGTTTTTTGAAATATGGCCCAGTGTATTCCAAGTGTGTGCATGTGTAATTATTTTTAAAGTTAATTGAATATATATAACATCTAGGACTTTAAAGGAATTCATCTATTGTTGAAATCATGTTTATACGATTTTGCTTTTCTTTTGATTTTTCAAAAGCCCTTTCCTTGTCCTCATTGTGTGTGTTTATTTCCTCGCCCCTCCTCCCCCCCCCCCCCCGACCATCTTTGCTTTGCACTGAGCCTCTTGCGCATTCTCCTGCCATTTTGAGGTTCAGCCTAAAAACTTTGAATTCTGGTTTTATGCATGGTCCTTAACTGTACACCACTTCAGTTGATTAATATTGAGCGTGTTTAAACACACTCATTGTGTTTCCCAAATAATTGTTTGTTTTTATAATACAAAATTGCATTCTGTGATTTTTGTGGGTTCTATTTGTTTTGAACACTTAGTTGAGGTGTATTGATGATTTCAAAATTCTTTTGCTGTAGGTCTGTTTCCAAGAAAAAAGTTGGTTTTGTAGATTTTATTGCATAATTGAAATTGTTCTTTACTTGTAGTGGTTTTCAGTGTGTACACTTATTTCTCAAGATACAGCTTTTATTTTGCATACTAAAATAAAATTGCCTTAAGATTTAAAGGGTTGCTTGAGCTTGTAACAAATATTTTAATTTTTTTAAATTCAAAACAAAAATACTTAATATAACCAAAAAGGGGACATTTTGTTCAGGAAAGAACTCAAGGGACCCCTATAGTATTTACTATACTAGCAGAATATTCCTAAATGTAAAATTAACCTGTACAGTATTTTAATGGTTTTAAAAAGGGTGGATTCTTGGTTTCCTTTTTAATTTTTTATTCTTTTTAAATCCGTTTGGGTGGGTAGAGGCTTAAATGGGAGCCCTTGATAATTGCTATTTATGCAGGCATGGTTTTGCTGGTAGGTAGCCCTTTTGTTTAGTGTCTGCGAGGTAAATGTGTGACTAATCAAAGCCCACCCACACTCTTGGTGTATATAAAATCAAATGTCTATTTCACCCCTATTATTGGGTATTCTGTTATTTACTACTATATAGTAAGTTTCATTTGTATTTCTTATTGCATGTCTTGGATCCAGAGATTAATTTAAAAATATAAAAATAAATAATGAATGGAATTTCAGTTCTCATCCCCCATCAACTCCACCCTTCCACATACCAAGTGCTTTTATAACTTTCCCATACCATGAGTATTTGTGAATGCGTATACCCCTCCCCCATTGCTGCTCATTAGTTTGATTCCCTCAGAAGCAGCAAGAGCAGTGCATTATGATGGGGGCAGGGAGGAGGTTGGGAAGTAGCAATACATATCCTCCTCAGTAAAGGAAAGGTCAAGAGGTGGTGTCAGTTAGGTTTTCTGTAAAGTTGAGTTGAAAGCAGAGGGCCAATAGCTGTAAAGTGTGCTTGATTTTTTTTATGCAAAGTAAAATTCTATGGCCCCAGAGTAGCTGCATTCCAACCCATGTTGGGACTTCAGAGATCTGACACTGACACTCCCACATAACTCGGTGACCTTTATACCTGCTGTGAAAGGCAGGTTGGGAATTTGGTGCTTGGGTGGCTTATTAAAGCATTATAAGGCACATGGGGAAGGGGGCCACAGAAAGGAGTTTTAAAGTGCAGGTTCCCGATTATGGCATTAGTCTCAAGAGAACCAATTTTTTTTTTTAAAGGCATGCTTATTATTTATTTTTTTTTATTTGTTTTAGGGGAAAAAGAAATTTTTTGTTAGGTGTTTTTTTTTTTTTTTTTCCTGAATCCTTTAGTACATTAATGTTTAGTACATATCTGAGCTTGATACTTTAAATATAAATACATGCAGATTCCAAAGCATCTTTGTGTGTGTATTTGATTTTTAGAATTCTAGATCAAATCCCTGTGCTTGTGTGTGTACCTTCAGTGTCCAAACCTGCTTAGATGATGGTTGATTTTTGCCATAACAGGGGAGGGAGTAGAATATAGGCTATTACCACTGAAGTTGTTTTATTAAAACCTAATTTTTAAGTTTTTTGTTTTTTTTTTTTTTTTGTTCTGAGCAATGCTACCATGTAACTATGCTGATTAAAGTAATGTGTGTGGTGTGTGTACAGTTTGTCATTGTGCAGCATGGTGGCACAGTGGCTAGCACTAATGCCTTGCAGCACTAAAGTCCTGAGTTCGGTTCCACCCTTGGACACATCTGCAAGGAGTTTGTATGTTCTCCATGTGCTTGTGTGGGTTTCCTCCAGACACTCTGATTTCCTCCACAATCATAAAGAGATTCTGATAGGTTGTATGTGTTAAATAAATGTGTTTAGATTGTAAGCTCTTGTGGGCAGGACCTGATGTGAATGTATACATGTAATTGTAAAGCGCTATGGAAAATCTTGGTGCTATATAAATCCGTAATAATTGTGGATGGTTTGACTGGAATTTTTTCCCCCCCTTGCAGTTCATTACATTTTTAACCTGAATTTGCTGTCCATATATTTTCTTCCTCTTTATGTTTAAATTTGTCGCCTTCATTTATTAATTTTTTAAAACATACACCCCCAATCTTTAATGCAGGAAAAAGAAAAATCATTCTTGCTTTAATGTAATAAAAACGTGTAAATGTGGTCCTTTTGATCCTTTATCGTTCCCAGAATTAATTACATTTCGACCTGGTGTCTTGACTACTAGTGGGCTTTGACTTTTTTTTTGTTTGTTTGTTTATGCCCAATGGTATATGAGAATTTGCACTAGAAAGGCAAATTCCACAGGTTTCTCACTAAAGCTTTAGCTCCTAATAATGCATAGTCATGAAATTTTTTTAATTTTAGCATTTTGTTTAAAGAAAATTGAGATATAAATTTCTTAACTGAGCTCCAATTGGCGATCACATTGGCTGTAAGCTTTAATGGTAACGTAACTAAGAATCAAGATGTACTTTTAGAAATATATGCATATCATTTAGAAGAAACTTGGTATGACTAAAATCTGGGTGTAGTTTACAGTGAATACAGATTATATCAAACTTTATAATCCACAAAAACATATAACACGTGCTGTATTAAGGACATCTATTTTTGGATGCTAGCAATTTTGGTAAATTAGTAGCAGTTTATTTTTTAATCCAAACATGGTTATTATACAGGGATTTTAGGTGTTCAAAAAGAATTGCCCAGTTCACACTAGACACACTAGACCTTGGCAAGGTCTGTCTTTTTGAAACAGCTGAAAGGCACTTCATCAGACCATGGGCCTGTAGCGATGATGGTTCAATAAAGCCGAAGCTGGTCTACAACTGGCACTCTGGATCTGCACTTAGCTAGTGTAATGCTGTTGAAGAAGATGTAGCATTTGCTGACGCGCTACCATGGAAACCTGAAAATTACCCGGAAGTCTATCCTACTTTTTTTTTTTTTTTTTTTTTTTAAATGCTTGACACATTTTTGACCAGTTGCTAAATTTGCTTTTAAAATTTATATTATCTCTCCTGTCAACCTGTAACTGTTGCCTTGACTTGGGGCCGAAAATTGAATCTCTCAGATTTTGCCCAATTAGGTACAAATCCATTTAACGAAAGGTCAAAGAAAAACGTGGGTTTTTTTTTTTTGTTGTTGTTTTTGTTTTTTGATGTCATGTAATGTTTTTTAGGGAGTTACTTGTATTTTCTGCCTATTAGAAATGAACTGCATTTTCTCTTGGTTTCATGGTAGGTTTTCCAGACATAAGATTGCAATCAGACACAGCAGAGATACGGTAGTATCTTTTTATCTGAACAACTAGATTTTTAAGCATTGCTTAAATATATACCGGGAGAGCTTAAACAAAAACTCAAAACCACTAGCACTCTTAGCAAGTAAAATTTGTCATCTGCAATATTAAAAAAACAAGTCTTTAATTTGTAGTCCCATTGTATTAAATTCATTTATTTTGTGAAAGATAATTGTTTTTGTTTTTTTGAAGCAGTTTTTATAGTAGGGAGGGAACATGATTCTGATCTGATGTTAAAGAAAAATGTTGGATGCCAATATCTCTTTTAAAGGATATGTATACTGGGAATTTTTTTTTTTTTTTTAATTGCCTATTACTGGAAACTAATTCTTTCCAACTATCACTGTACCATTGTTTTGTTACTGTCCCCTATTTCTTTAGATATCCAGTCTGAAACATCTTACATTTTAGCTGTCAATCAAGTGCCTTAGTATCACAATGTTGTCTGTTATTCATAGTTTTGCTGTAGCTAGAAAGGTGACAGTTGGTATGTGAACTGCATGGTGGAAATTCCCTCTCCCAATGCAGCCTCATAGGGATTACTGTGCATGCTTGCCCTCAGAGTCAGAAAGTCTGTCAAGGGGCTGGGGGACTAAGCTTGAGCAAATCAAGTACTGGATTGAAGTCATGCAGCAACACAAACAGACTAGGTGCTGCTTACATGTATTCATTTATAGATTGTAATGAGGCAAAGATTTTTTTCAGTGTAGAATTCCTTTAAGCTTATGGCTAAAATATAAGGAATTACCTCCTCTAAATATCATCGGTATGTAATCTAATGAAATAGTACAGTAAGGGGCTTACGTACTAAGTGGTGCAACTGTTTCCCTGTGCTATTTATATTTAACAATCAGATGTGATATAGCTGCTGTAGACCAGTAAAAAGCTATCATCATATTGGTTGCTGCAGGTTTGCACCACCTAGTTCTTAAGCCAATCATGTTAACATAAACACATGCTGTACAGTTTTCTTTAGTGTGTACTTTCTAGACTATAAGAATGACTAAACAGTGTATTGTAACAGGTTGTCTGTAAAAGCTTTACGATTTTGATTTCATTTTAACACTTTTATTTATTTTAATAGTTCATATTTTGTTTTTCTTAGAAAATTTTCTGACTTACTGATTATAATAGTGCAGCTAGAATGGTAATTTTACAGTGGGTTACTTGCGTACCCAATATTGAATGCTGCTTATTTGGGTTTTCTTAATTTGTGAACATAAACATATTTTAAGGGCTGGGCCACATTGATGCCCTTCAACCACGATGAAAAGCGCACGCTAGTGTGGCCCAATTAATGTGGCAACACTATTGTGCAATCCGTTTTCTCGTGGCGCACACGATACACATTGTTTTTTGCGCAATTGAGTGTGCTCCCATCATGAAACATTAGGCAAGCGCACACTGCAACTCACTCTTGCGCACCAGGAACATGTTGGCGTGTGTGCAGTGTGTCCTTACCCTAAAGGTAACTGCAACGGTTTTATTACCTAAACTTTTAAAACCCTTGAAAATGTAAAGGGGATATTAGATGTAGATAATGTTCATAAAGCTTGCATGCAGGTTGCATTAGGAAAAATGTGGGCACTCCTTTTGAGTATAAACCTGTTTAATACACATTTTATCCTACCTGTAAATAGATCTTGTCCATGGTGCAGTACACATGTTGGTTAATTTTTTTTTGATAGATGACTTTTAACTAGAAATGTGACTGTACTATTCGGTTTGTCCGCTGGATATATTTTTATAACCTGCATAGTATCATTCTAAACTGTGTTAGGACTGTAACATTAGTTTTATAAAACTATAGTAGAAGATAAATATTGGCAAGCTTTGACACACTTTTAATAACCTAAATTGTTAGTATAAATATGGAAGTGTATTCATTTTGTTAAGGGGTCTAATAAGATTGCAACATTGGCTTCTAAGCCCTTTTATAGAGCAAAGTGGGGAGGTTTAAAAACGTGTTTGCCCTTTTTCAGAATAGGAAAAGGAGTTGCAGTGCTTTTATTAACAGGTAAGGTGTTTTGCTATAAAGTGGAAGATGGCTTACCAAATAATATTTGCTTCAAAGACACCCAAAACCTAAAACATAATCTATGCTAATACATTATGCTCTGAAATAAATGAATGTGGTATTTAGTTCAATGTAGTGTATTTCCTAAATATTTTCTACAATTTTTTTATTTTTTATTTTTGTTTCTTTACTGAACCACATTCTTAATAGACCTGACATGGGGGAATTTTATGACACTAGTGATGTTTCTTTATACTTGTTTCTCTGGGACTTTCAAACCAAATTAATTTGAGTGATCTGACTTAAACTAATGTTTTAATATTTTGGGATTGAAAGTTGGCTGAACACAATCAGATTTTGTACATCTGGTTTTGTGTGGATTTTGCACATCTGGTTGTTTACCCTGTGTGGGCTTTCTGTATGATAAAACAAAAAAAACCCCCAAAAAGTGGTCATTTGATGACCTTGATCAGTGCTTGTGTGAAGTCACCTTCCTGGACCAGACCCTGACCTGGAAATATATAGTATGTCTGAACAAGTATTGTGTGCAATTTGGCATTCCATTGGTCTCGGTATTTCATGGCAATTCAGGTTGTCTGATCTAACATTGAGAATATGCCTGTTATATCCTGCAATATTGCAAGCTGGTGCTACAATCAATTTGCAATAATCACTGAATTGTGGGAGTGCAGTAAGGTAATGATTGCAGGTTTGCAAGGGGGATGTAGGTGTTATGGGAGGACTCAAACCCATTTACCAAAAGGGTTATTGTGACTTTGAGAGGAATGGTATGCTGTGTGTATAAAGTCCCTGCAAGCTATTTTAAATATCCCATTTACAGCCTTTTCAATGAAACCTTTTTTTTTTCTTTTCCCCCCAATGCTAGCACTTGCGGCACTGGATGAATCTGCCTGAATGTGTAAAAACAATAACTTGTAGAGAATATTTTTTTTAAATATTTACAAAACGTCACATTTGAAAAGTCCCTTATTGTGTTTGCTTATTAAGTTAAGCAAAAGTATTTGCTTTTGACTACATTCATTTTAATAAACTAATTCTAGATATTATAGCTACTGGTAAGAAAAATGCAGATTCTCAGAGTTTCTTAGAATGCAAAACTTTATATTTTAATACAGTTTTGGTTTAGATTTCTTTTTCTTTAAGCCCACAAATATGTTTAGCTACAGAGTGAAAGTGGCTCTTCTGCATTCAGCTGCTGCTGACTGAAATATAAGCATATCTGTTAATGAGTTTCTGAGGCAAAGCTGCTGGTGTACACCCTGGCTTATTCTGGTTTACCAGAATACCACCTTTGTGTGGCACAATAGACAACATGTTGATATAACTGTATTTTTGGTGATTACCTCTGTTTTTTGGATATGTGCTGGATACTTGCAAGGCTATTCATGTCTTTACCTTTTGGACTAATATTTTTCATTGGCCCAATAGACCTTAATGGAAGCTTTGCATTGTTTTCCTCAAGGGTTCCAAATATGCAGTATAAGAGCACTTGCCAGGATCAGAACAGTGCAAATATATTTAAAGCCATCAAAAACCTCTTCCTTTTGTAATTTAATGAACAAAAAACTTAAACTGATTCATCTCTGTATATCTAAAAAGCCCTATTTTTTTCATGACTTTATAGATCAGCTTCTTGAGTTTCCAGTTTGCTTACTGTGGCTGCCACTATCGTGTCTTGTTTGCATTTTTAATGCAGTGTATAGAGCACTATATTTAATTTTCTCATTTAGCTTGTGCCATATTTATCTAAAAAGAGACTCAAGACAAAAGGTGAATGTACACAATTCAACTTTCACCACAGACTACACAGCAGTTTTTATAGGAGTTTATGTATTTTTCAAAAAACCTTTACCTACCTGATTGACATGTTGTTGTTTTTTTATTCATATATATCTAAAATGCCCAATTGTGTCATAATACAAAGATATATCTTGGCAGACTTCCTTAAAATGGGCTTGCTGGGATGGGTGTGTGTGTGTGTGTGTGTGTGTGAGAATGTGTTACATTTATGGTAATGCACTAGTTGTGGCAACTCAATTTTCTTGCAGTGTTATAGGGAATGTTTACCACATAACAAAACCCTGTCCACTTGTTAACTAGTAGCCCCCAACTGCTGTTTCTTAATTTTGTGAAATGCACTATTAACCACATCTTTCAAAAGTGATACAACAAAGTTAACAAAGCATTTCAGGAGCTCCGAATGGGAGAAAAGTGTCTGCAAGCCCTTTTGTTCAAGTTCACACTGGCTTTTATATCATATGTGAAACCTTATTAGATGTAGCTAGCTTTGGCAAGGAGCTGCTTCTATTTGGAGTGTGGGTCATTGGGTGAGCTTCCCAAAGAATCACGCTGGCATTAGGAGGCTTGCAGGGATTGAAGCAGCTTTCGGTAGTACTAATTAATATTAATAAGGTCCCCCCCCCATCTGATGTACTGGTGCCTTGATTTTACAATTTAATTATCTATAAATCATGGTTGGTTCCTTTAGAGCAGTGATTCTCAAACTGTTTCACACACACTTGGCAATGCAAATTTGTTGTTATATACCTGTGTTTTTTTTCCTTGCTGAACTCTTGTTTTATACAGTTTACAGAGAATATTTTAACAGAATTTGGATAGTGTTGGATGTAGTGTAAAGTAACACAAAATTGCTTATGGATGTGAAACGTAGTTTTAAGTAGGCTGGTGAGAATATTTTCTACTATTAAAGGGGAAACTGTGGGCTTTATTAAAAAGAGCACACTTCTACCTTTTAAAAAGACTCCAGGATAATGCTTCTAAGCTGCAGTCTGTCTAAAGTTACAGCAGTATAAATGATGGATTTTCTTGCTAGTGCTGTAAGTGTGACATCCTCACCATTGTTCTGCCCCCACTTCTGGGACAGCGCATCATCAGCTGCATCACAAGCTCTGCCCCATAACTTCTGAATAGCTTTTTTTTTTTTTTTTTTTTTAAAGCTAGCCACAACCCTGAAAAAACAAAAAAAAGGACAAAATTGTTTCTGGTCTGTTGAGCTAGCCATTCACTTGCAAATATTCTTTATGATCGGATTTCCGATCGACTGCAACAGTCTCAAATCCAATCGGAAGAACTGGTTGATACTCCCTACCTTGTGCTGCTGGTTTCCTTTTGAGGTCTGTGGAGAATTGAGGACTTGAAGATTGGGTCGGAGGAATATTTTCAGCCTGGCCCGATCTTTGTTTTTCCGATAAACCACTCGATATTGTTGAACGGGAAAAACAGCATACACGGGGATCGATATTTTTGATCAAATTTACCTTATTGATCCTGTGCACGGGGGGCTTAACTAGCTTCTGAAAGGATCGTTTTTGGGGGTTGGGGCTTTTTACACAGCACACGTGTATATCCTGTTTTCAGATGGTAAATACTTATCTTAATGGAATCTTAGTGGTGCACTTGACATTTTAACAGTTTTGTTTAGTTACATAATTACAAGTTAAGGGAGCTGATGCAATAACAGGCTAAAAAGTTTGTCTGTAACTTTAGTTGCTGCAGATTAATAACACCTTTTATAACATCAGCCTTGTAGTGTTTAGTGACATTGTATTGAATTGCATTTCTTATTTAAATCTGTTTTTTAAAGGGCATCTATAGTGAAAAAAACACATTGCCCCTTTGAAAAGTTAAATTCATGTACTCTGTGCTGCCTTAATCCTATCTATGTCAGTGACTTTGTTTAACCATGGTGTCAGATCTGTGTGCAGTACTCTCCCCCCCCACCCCCCTTCCCCCTCCCCTCTGTTACCTCTCCATGTCTCAACTCCGGGTAACCGACAAGCTTATCATGTGCAGTAGGAGTTAAAAGTTCAACATCCTGTAAAACACACCCACGCACAGTGGCCAATAGAAAGAAAGCTGCCCTGAAGACATGGAAGAAGGAGATCAGTACAGTTTACTATCTCTTACTTTGTGACCCATCATCTATCAGTGAAAGCTATTAAGAAGGGGGGTCAAGTGCAGCCTTATATCTACCATCAAAGATATCTCTCTCCCCCTGCTAATGCTGTGATCTCTGTTTATTACAGAGCAGGGAGGGGGGGGGGGGGGGATCACGTCACAGGGATTTGATTGACAGTCCAAGTAGGAGTAGAGGAATGCAATCACGTATTCTTGTAACTGGTGTATCTCAGGACAGAGAGGGAATCTGAAAAAGTGAAGACACTCTGGGGGTTGTGGGGAATTATAGAACACATGGAAAGAAAGGGGAAAAAAGTTAATTTTCCCACTATAGATGCCCATTAAGCTGTAAGGCAGAGGCCACACTGGCAAATATGATGTGCTAATGTTATTGCATGCTTGCTGAAACCGGAATGCAGTGCATGCAATGTTAAAACCCACATTGAAATGCACTGTCATGAGTTTCCTGGGTTTCAAAAGTGATTGGAAGCATGTGAGAAACTAGTTAGTGTGGCTTAACCCCAGGGGCACTTCTAGGGTTTTTGTGCCTGAGACAAACTTTTATTTCCACCCTTTCTCGCGCCACTGCCATGTTAAAGTGGGTGTGGCTTTGTGCATGGTCGTGGCTAAAGTTTTACGATTTTGAACGTCCTATCACATGGGTATTTAAACAGTTCCAAAGAAAGTCAATTGGCAATAATGTAAATTACTAGAAACTGGTATTACATCCCTTTCTCAAACAGCTGTGTTGCCACTACCATATTGGTCAAATCAAAACTTATTTTATAGCTTGTGCTATACATAGTATAGTATTTTGAGGTTGAATAAAGACCTACATCCATCTAGCAATATGCTCATTTGTTGCCTAATTGTTGATCCAGAGGAAGGCAAACCCCCCCCCCCCCAACAAATTTATGAAGGGGGGAAAAAATTCCTTCCCGACTCCAAGTGGCAAATGGAAATTTCCCTGGATCAACGCTACTTTATATATCAATACCAGTAACTTGCAACATTCCTTGTTTGCAGAAACTCATCCAGCTTTTTTGGAAACTGACCAATGAACCTGCCATCACAACATCCACTGGAAGACCGTTCCATAACTTTACCGTTCTTACAGTGAAAAACCCTTTCCGAACTTGAAGCCTAAGCCTTTTTTCTTCAAGTCTTAAGGGATGTCCACGTGTCCTGACATGTTCTATTGGTGAACAATGCCCCAGATAGTTTGTGTGGCCCGTTAATATATGTATACACCATAATCATATCCCCACGCAAGCACCTTTTCTCTAGCGTACATAATTGTTACTTATCCAGTCTCTCTTCATATTTAAGCTACCCCAATCACCTTATTAATTTAGTTGCCCTTCTCTGAACCCTTTCTATATTAAAGATGTCCTTTTTGTGCACAGAATTCCAAAATTGCACTGCATATTCCAAATGAGGCCTTACCAATGCTTTGTAAAGGAGTAACATTTTCCTCCCTTGAATCCATACTTTCCTTAATACAAGACAATACCATGCTGGCTCTAACTGTTGCTGCCTGGCACTGCTTGCTACCTTACCACCAAAGCTCCAAGATCCCTTTCCAACAGGGATTCACTTAAAAATCCTTGTGCTGCTTATACTATAAATGGCTCTGTTTTAAGTCCAAAATGCATCACCTTACAATTATCAACATTGAATCTCATCTACCACTTAGCAGCCCAATGTGACAATCAATCTAGATCCCCCTGCAATGATTGCACATTGAAGTTTTTAATGGACAAATTTTTTGTGTCTTTAGCAAACACAGAAACCTTGCTGACAATACTCACTTCCAAATCATTAGATTAAATCGAAGCGGCCCCAACACAGAACCCTGTGGCAGCCCACTTAGCACTTTAGTTCATGTTGAAGCCCCATTAAAGGACAACTATACTTACCATTTCCCCGAACCATTCATGCAAAGTACCCAGGAGGGTGAGGACCTAAAACGCGAAGTCCCCACCTCTGGGTACTTTACAAAAGTCCTGCACCACTTACTTGTAATCTCCGTCACCGATCCTCCCCACTGGCACTGTCCGCGATAGCCCGGGAGGCAGCCAATGGGAAGACACGCCTCCTTGCAGAGCGCGTCTTCCCATTGGCTGCCTCGCGACCTGTCACTTAAAGTGCCAGTGGGGAGGATCGGACCTGAGCGACGAGGGAGATTACAAGTAAGTAGTGCAGGACTTTTGTAAAGTACCCAGAGGTGAGGACTTAGCGTTTTAGGTTTACTTTGCAGGAGTGAGGGGGAGGTGAGTATAATTGTCCTTTAACAACTACTCTCTGCATCCTATTCATTAACCAATTTTCTATCCATACAAAAGATAAGTATAGTTGGGCACACCAGTCTTAAGTCAATCATCTTTTATTATGTGATATTTCTATCTGTGACTAAAGCTAACCTAACCATATAAAAGAATTTTAACAACATATCTGTTACTAGGGGATATTTTTTATTTTATTGACCAGTCAAGGAAAAACCTTTTTTTTTTCCCCCACCACTGCCTGTCTTCCTCAGTGCAAGGGTGCCGCCTGAGACAAATGTCTCACTCTGCTTCATGGTAGATGTGGCCCTGCTTAACCCTTGTAGTTTTGTGACATTTGCATTGTAGATCTCTGAACATAGTACCAGAATGTTTTCAACCCCTATAATCTACCAACTGTCGTCTCCTTCCTGTTCATCTTAAAATTGGAGATGAAGCAATTATGTTTCCACATGTACATATGTCTGCTGGAGGATCGCTATACTGTCCCCTAAAGATAACACATGGTTCCCTTAGAGCTCGTTCACACTAGGTCCATTTTTGGTGCATTTTTTCTAAACAGACTGTTTTTAACAACACAAGGACACATAGAATTCAATAGTACCATTTACACTATTGCGTTCCAATTGTGTGTTTGCGTTCCAGTCCATTGCATTTAAAAAAACACACTGAATGCAGCATTCCTGTCTTTTATGCATGCGTGTTTTTTTTTTTTATAAATATCAGGCTTTAAATCAATATATCTGAGAGGACAAATAGTGTCTGTTAAAACTTGTAATATTTATATTTTTATTTAGACCCATAGGCTTATGTGTGTTCAGTGTTTTCATATTTATTTTTTATCCAGACTGATTCACTTTGGCACAAAATCTTTTGAGATGTCACCACCACAGGGGTGTGGTGTGATCACCTCAAGTGCAAGCCATTTTAGTTTGGTACATTTATGCCCCATTTCCACAAAGTGCCTAGATACTGAAGTATCTGAATATAGGTACGACTATTTGCCTTTGTTTTTTGCATACTTTCTAACTGCAGTATAATCATTCCCTGTATCAAAAATTAAATGTGTTGTAGACTGCTTGCAATCCCAAATTAGATTATCCTATTTGTTTATATAGTTACGGCACAACCATCTGATCTCGGTTACATTTTTCTTTAAATTGATTGTGCACTCAATGGGCCACTTGATTGATTTATGTTGTCACACTTTTTTTTTTTTTTATTTTATTTTATTGACTGAGAGATTGCCAATTAGTTCAATGATCATTCAGTTTTTGGTCCAAAGATAGCCTTTAAAACAATAGGAAACTTACCTTCTGATGTTCCTGTGATGTTAGCCTTGACTTGTGTTTTTAAGATCCGTAAAAAAATCATTGCGTTCAATCGTTGAATATCAAATCTATCCAAAGGTGCCTATAGACTAAACTTCTTGTGTCCAAAGGCGTTCTTTTTTTGTTTCGCAAAATCAATGGGCCAGGCAAGAACGTTGGGAGGTAGATTTGATGAACGTTGAATATAATGTCTTGTCCGCCATGTATACATGTCATTGCCCTGTAGGTTAGAACAAAGAGGCGATTGCTTCATTCCATTATTCTGTGCTTATTGCAGATTTTAAAGGGTATCTTTATTGGGATTTCTTTTAAACCATCTCGTATCCATGGAAAGATTCTTTTCACATTTTATATTCCATGTATATTATCCTGCAAAAGTAGTAAGATTTGGTTTAATTGGTAAAGTTTAAATCTCTAGGAGGGGTTTGGGTTTTTGTTTCTTTCGTCTATTTTCCTCTCTTGCCGGTGCAGTGATTTACACTTCCAAAGCAGAGCCGCCAGCTGACTAATAGGAGAATGCGTTCTTTAACAAAGCATGTTTTCTGATCGGTTGGCTGGCAGCACTATTAAGTTGTTTGGGGGGGGGGGGGTGTTGCAAAGAGATTTGTTTTGTACTTGTATATATTTTTGAACGAATAGTGCAATGAGATCAACTTCTCATTTAATTGGTGTATGGGATAGTAAAGGTTCATGTGCATAAGGGCCAGTTTCGTTCAGTTTACTTTTTTGACAAATGACGTGACAATAGTATATTCACTAGAACATGCTAACATTTTGGCCAGAACGATTGCAATCTGCTTATTTATGGACACATGACCATTTGAATCCTTGTGTTTAAAGGGCAGTTTTACTATCCCTAATAACCCTCCTTCCCTTAAAAGTAGCCAATCTGGGGTTAAGTGTGCATAAGTGCAGAGAGGCTTGTTTGAATGTTTCAAGATCTGCTGGGGAATTGCTTGTGTATAGCCTAATCCAGCTTAACTGGATTTTCAGGTAGAGCTCCTCTTTTGAAACCAATGATAACCATTGCTTAAAAAAAGCCATTTTTATTTTCCAGTAAAATACAAATACCGGTAACTTCTTTGAACCAAGGTGGCCATATAGTAATAAAAGGGCTGCTGCTTTTTGCATTTTGAATGGTTTTGATGGTTTGTTTGCTTTCCATGAACATTTCATTGTTTGCTTGGGATTTTTCCCATCTAAAGAAAAAGCATAGTGCTCTTTTATTTTATTATGGGTATTGTCTGTTCCTGGAGATGCAGTGTTTATTCGCTTTTGCCAAATATAAGTTGGGTGGGAAAAAAAGTTTTAAGGTGCAGAAATACAGATTTGATGTATGAACTGGAGTAATTCTTGAAGAATTGTTCGTCACTATTCCTTAAATGCCTAGAAAAGCTACTCAACAGTATATACCTGCACAGCCTTGATTTTAGCTCCGTGAAAGGAAAAGTGAAGTTGTGCACACTTGTCTTGCTGCTTATGCTTCAATTAATGTTTTGTTCAGGGAGACAACATCCAATTAATTATTGCCCTCGTTAGCATACTGTTATTTGCCTGTGTTTGTGTAACAAAAAAAAATCCCTTCTTTTACTTTATTTTTGCCTTGGGTATGGAAAATTAAGGAAGTGCAATAATGAAAATGGGGGACGTTTGACATTTCTGCACTGTTTTAAAGGACATGTAAACTGAGGCAAATAATTTTTTAACTAATCACACAGTAATTAGGATTAATTACCACCAATCATAAATCTGCTTTTTATTTTTCTTCTCTGACTTTCCTATCCCTTGTTTTTTAGCTCTGGGAGTTTCACTTTTTAAAGAGGACGGGGCACAGATAGTCAGTAAAGAACTGTCAATCACCCAGCCCCTCCCCCGATACACTACATGTAAAAACTATCCATTCTATAACAGTAAAGCTTACTTTTCTGTCACTGCATGGCTAATTGATTCAGCATTAAGATCAGGAAAGGGAACAAGCATTATCCGTTGGTCTGTGCTCTTTCTGTGCAGATAACACCCATTCCTGCAATTAGCTGCTGTCTATGTTACTGAAGTCCCAATGTAGCACTGTACATAAAGAAATCAATTACAAAGTCTCCCCACACACGCGTGCGCGCCTTCAAACTCCTACAGCTAAAAGAAAATCTTACTTAATTCAAGCAGTTATTACAGGTCCCAGTTCTGCTTACCTTCCCATAGTAAAGCAGTTTCACTTTCACTATAGCACAAAATCACTGGGTGAATGATATTGGCTGTATGAGGGCACAGATCACCTCCAATTCACATGCTCCACACTCCATCTGTGCCTCAGTTTTGGGAGGGGGTGGATACATAGAGAGGAGACATACATACTAACTAGGAGTGAGCTGAACAGGACATGAGGAGATCTAGTGACAGGGAGCACTGAGAGCAAAAAGGGATAAAGTTCCTGGCAGCACTAAAAATATAGAAAAGGATAAAGGAAAGTCATTTTTTTCAGTTTAGTGTCCCTTTAAACACATGCCTATGTTTTAATACTTGACAGTACATTTTGTAGATATAGGTTCCATTTATTCTGATTATAGCAGCAGTGTTAAATGTCTAAATTCAGCTACATCAGTCAATTGTAGAGATCCCAATCAACCCTAGGTTGTGGCATTGCTTGACATTGCAAGTTTTCAGGTAATAATGTCAGAGCAGGGAATATTCTTTATTTTGTATTGTAAACGTTAAAAGGAAATCTTTATGAACTTTTGGTCAAAGCCTCTAGGTTTGGGCATTCCTATTATTTATCTTTTATCCTTGTCTGGTGAAGAGTTTTTGGTGGTGTTTGCAGTGCATGACCATTTTCTCACAACAAATCAATAGTCATATTGAACACTGTCCCTTATATTATATAAGTAAATTTATAATTTCATGGGGAATACATTGTTTTTTTTACATAGGGACAGTGTTTGTGTTGCTTAAGCACTAAATAAATAGTTATATCAATATTAACAAAAATGTAGTAATGACATTAAGTGGTATAGAAATGCAAATATAGCAAAATATATAAATAAGTACTTGCATAGTCCCCACTCCTGTTATGTAATGGTATATTTAAAATGGTGTGTTAAGCCACACCCCAGGAAGTTTTACAGGGAGGCAAAGGAACATATTTATCACTTCCCTTTTAGTGTTGTATCCAATGGTGTGCTTAATATTAGATTGACAGCAGTGTTAGCGAATCAAAACCATTTTCAGAGTGTTAGTAGGAAGTTCCAAGACTTTTATAAGACACTTCCTTTGTAAAACATTTGACAGTCTTAGTAAAAACATTCTTCTCACTCTCACATAACTCCACACTCACCCCTCCCCTCTCGGTAGACAAAAAGGAGAGCTGCTGTTTGCTGGACAGGAAGGGTTATCTATATATCAGGGATAGGCAACCAGTAGATCTCCAGATGTTTGGAAACTACAACTCCCAGAATTCCCCAACTACAGAGTGCTTGTAGAGGAATGCAGGGAGTTGTAACATCTGGTGATCTACTGGTTGCTTATCCCTGCTATATATGATAGGGGGACTGAAAGGAAAACATTTCCATGCCCATTTCTCTGAGACAATGAGTTTGTTAATCGTTTTACATTATTTAAGCAATTGACACCCATGAAGCCATGAACCTGTCCCCTGAACTAATAAAATGTAATAAGATTAAACATGACACGGATTTTATGGGAATTCCGCTTTGCAGATTTTTTTCGAGACACATTTGAAAATTCAAAGAAAATTTCAAGGAATTTTTGAAAAATTTGTAAAAATTATACAGTAACTTACCGTACTGTAAATAGTTTTGGGACCTAAAAAATGGTCTGGGGAAAAGACAATTAGATTCTTTCTAAAAGAATCAGATTGTAACCAATTCTGATTAGAAAATAAACTGATTGGTTACTATACAAATCAGATTATTTCTAAAAGAATCTGATTGTAACTAATTGTGATTGGTATGCTTTCTGGAAGAATCTAATTGTAAACAATCAAATTCTTTCTGAAAGAATCTGACCAATTATAATTGGTTACAATCCACTTTTTTTTTTTTTTAGAAAGAATCTTATTGGTATACCAATCCAGATTATTTTCCAATCAGAATTGGTTACAATCAGATTCTTTCAGAAACAATCTGATTGTTTAGTATACCAATCAGATTCTTTCCCAATCACAATTGGTTACAATCAGATTCTTCCAGAAAGTATACCAATAAGATTATTTCTAAAAGTATCTTATTGTAACCAATTGTGATTAGATACAATCGGATTCTAGTATCTGATTGCTATACTAACCAATCAGATTATTTTCCAATCAGAATTCGTTTCAATCCGTTTATTTCAGAAAGAGTCTAATTGGTTAGTATACCAATCAGATTATTTCTAAAAGAATCTGATTGTAACCAATTCTGATTGGTATACTAACCAATCAGATTATTTTCTAATTTGTTACATTCAGATTCTTTCAGAAATATTTTGATTAGTTAGTATACCAATCAGATTCTTTTCCAATTAGAATTGGTTACAATTACATTCTTTCAGAAAGAATCTGATTGGTTAGTATACCAATTTATATCTAAAAGAAAGCACTAGAAGCCTAGATGCACCTAAAATATTGAAAAATATAGACCTGCTCAAACTTAGTCCAATTAGCGTCAGATCAGATATCTTACCCAACAATAATTAATATATCTATAGGATAGTGCCACAGTCTGCGCCCTTTATGACCTATAGGCACCGTATCATCATTCTGACATTTTATAATAACCGCCTAGGTGTCATTACACACGTTTTACCCTTTAGGGCATACAACTAACTGGTCAAAACCTTTATAAAATCCCTATCTCCCTCCCACAATTTTATAAAATATTTGTTTAGGGGATGTGACACTAATAGAACCAGGATTGTGTGTGTGTGTGTATGTTTTGCTAGGTAATTATTTTTATTGAAAGCTCGGGGTCATGCTCTCAGTGAGACCAACACAAAGTGCACAAACATGCAAGTGATTGGGGATCTGTCTGCCTCTCCCTTATGCATATAGCTGTTAAGCTGTAGGGCCAGAGAGCGGCTAATTACCTGCGTTTAGCGGGTAGGTATTAGGATCCATTCTGAACTTCCACTCCCAGCAAGTATCCAGGGGGAGGCTCAAATGGGAAAAGTCTGAAAGTCCCCAGGCAATCCCACCACATAATATGATCAAACACGCACATACTCTCCTATTTTTAATTTGACCTGCCAGCTTTTCACATGTTTAAAAACTACAACTCCCAGCATTCCCTGGCTGCACAGAATGCTGGAAAATGTATTTTTCATACATCCTGGAATAAAACCCTTATACTGACTTACAGACATTAAAAGCCCATGCTTTAGCGATTCCTACCCAAGGGTTTAAATATGCACATGAAATCTACAACTCCCAGCATTCTCTGTTAGTAGTAAGTTTCTTCCTTACGTCCATTGGCTAATGAATGTACTAAGATTCAATACAGTGTAATGATATAGAGCGTGGGTGTTGAACTTTTCCCATGTTTAAAAACTACAACTCCCAGCATTCTGTTAGCAGTAAGCGTCTTCTTTATGTCCACTTCCTGTCTAGCAAATAGAAACTGGATTATATTGCTTAAATAATGGAATTAACCATTAACAAACTCACTTCATTGTCTCAGGGAAATGGGCATTGTGAAGTTTTCCTTTCAATCCCCCTATCATATAGAGCAGTGATAAGCAACCAGTAGATCTCCAGATATTTGAAAACTACAACTCCCAGCATTCTTCTACAAGCACTCTGTTAGGGAATTCTGGGAGTTGTACTTTCCAAAACATCTGGAGATCTACTGGTTGCCTATCCCTGATTTATAGATATCCCTTCCTGTCCAGCAAACAGGAGCTCTCCTTTGTTTCTATTAAGAGGGAAAGGGTGAGAGTTAGAAGAATGTTTTTACTAAGACTGTCGCATGTTTTACAAAGGAAGTGACTTATAAGTCTAGCAACTTCCTACTAACACCTGATTGGCTAATGCTGCTGTCAATCTAATATTAAGCATACCATTGGATACAACACTATAAAAGGGAATGAGAAATATGTTCCGTTGTAAGCTTCCATTGCCTCCCTGTGAAACTTCCTGGGGTGTGGCTTAACAGTCCATTATTTATAGATTTTGCCTTATTTACATTTCTATATACTCTGTCA
The DNA here is from genome assembly GCA_019447015.1 of Hymenochirus boettgeri. Classification (NCBI taxonomy): domain Eukaryota; kingdom Metazoa; phylum Chordata; class Amphibia; order Anura; family Pipidae; genus Hymenochirus; species Hymenochirus boettgeri. The sequence continues at coordinate 69,886,761 of CM033474.1, read as the reverse complement.
TTACTACATATTTGTTAATATTGATATAACTATTTATTTAATGCTTAAACATCACATAAACACTGTCCCTATGTATATTACTTTTACCCGCCCCCACCAACATGGTACCTCCGAAAAACCCAATGTATTCCCCATGAAATTATAAATTATTTATATAATATAAGGGAAGCTTCCTGCTGACATTTTTCAAAGGAGCTAGACCCATTTCTTTCTATATCTTATTAGGGTCTACACTGCATGCAAACATGTCTGTGCAGAACAGGCCTAAAGGAGAAACTAAAATACAGTAATTGAATTCAATCATTGTTGCGGTTTCCCTTGGTCCTCTGGTGGTGATAACAGCATTCAGTTGGTGGAAACTCAATTCATATACCTACAGCTTGAATAGGTAAAAGGTTTGTTCAAGTAATTAGTTACTCAGCAACCATATATCATTTTATTTTTCTTAACTTAACAGCTTGCGCAAAGGAAAATTCAGGAAATTCTGGCTCAGGTAAGAAGACAACAGCAGCAACAGCAAAAGACAGTGCAAAGTGGACAACCCCAACAAAGAAGAAAGTAAAGGTTCAGGAAAATGGCCCTTCGGAGACAGATGCCAGACCAAAGACAGACTGAAATGTAGACAGGTTTCACTCCTGTCGGTGCTAAGTGGGGCGAACGCCACCTAGTGCGTCAACTGTTTGAGGACCAGGCAACTATCAAACTGTCTCTGAGAATGTATTTAGGCTCTGAAAACTTTCAAACCCAGCTTTAAAAGTGCAAAAAAAGGCAAAAAAGAAAAAGAAAAAAAAAGGACCCCTTCACTTCCCTTTTGATCTATTCTCACAAGTTAACATAAATCTTGTTTTTTTTTTTAATGTTCGTATCCCCCCAACAATTTTAGAACTTTGTTTAATGAAGCTTTCTCTTATGAGTTTTGGTTCAAAAAGAAAAGGCATTGCTCTTACATGTCCAGTTCTATTAAAAGAAAATAGAGGGAGGGTTGGTTATTGGTGGGTTAGTTAATGAAGGTTACTGACAAGTGATTAAGCGTTAGTCCCAGTATTGAACAAGTGGCATTTTTTTTTCTTTATTTGGTTGCATTATTCCTTAACACTGCCATGAATAACCTAAGGGAAGTGTAAAAAAGGTGTTGGCCAGGGCATAAAAAGATATATGCATTTTACTAAACTACCTCAGGCATTTAGTACCTCAAAGAAAAATTGTTCCTTTTTGCTTTTTGTTTTATTTTTTTGTTTTTGTTTTATTTTTTGTATTTTGTATACTTTATAAAGCTAATAGTTCTTGAGCATTTTATTTTTTTAATAAAAAAAAATAAAATATCAGCCAGCAGCAAGAAGTGAAAATAATAAGAAACCTGACCCAAGAGGACAAGGATCCAACTACTCGCTGCTGGCTGATTTGGGAGTAAGAGATGGGGAGTTGCCTCGGTTTTCCTGAGGCCTGTCAGACCATCATTCTGCTAGATAATTCAGTGAATGTTCAAAAATAGATACTGAAAGACACCACCATTCTGATAGCAGCAATGCCATTAATATTTCTTTTACTCTGGGTTGAAAACAAAGTTTAACGGTACTTTTTCTGGAAACAAGATACAAGGAAGTGATGGAAATAGGCCGGCCGGGTTTGGGGGGATGGGGGGCGGGTATTACTTTTTAGTTTGTATTGGAATGGAGTTTACTGGGGGGGGTTTATTTTGGAGGGGGGGGGGTTCAGGGGATGGTCAGGGTTTCTTTTTAATGTCCCATTTTATTTTTTATTTTTTTGTGCTGCTTGGTTGAATGCAATGAACCCTTGTGCCTTTGACCATCACTACCTAACAATGCTACATTTAAACATTTGCAGCCCGACTGAACTTTGCCATTCTGTTCAAAGAGCAAGCTTCATCGTCAGTTTGGTAAAACTTGATCTGTGGGAGCATATATATATAAATATATTATATATATATAAAATATATATATTTTTTTTTTGTTTAATGTTTATTTTTTTCTTTTATATATTTTTTCACAACCATCTAGAAAATGCTTCCCATGCGATCAGCACATTACGTTCAGTTACCATAACTGGGGGAGAGGGAACTGGGGATGGGTCAAACACTTGTTTGATCCCACAGATAAGACAGGCTTACGTTTACATATCCAGCCACAGTAAAAAGAAGAAAAAAAAAATATATATATATATATTAAAAAGAAAAAAATAAATAAAAAGGGCCACACAAAGCCACTTTGGAAGGTTTAAAGCCGAATACATCAGTCTATCCTGGCTACAGCAGGGTTTATGCACATTCAGATTTTCTTATTTTTTTTTCTCCCTTTGCAACCAATCATTGACCGTTTTGTTGCCAGAGTGACACGTGGTGTTTCATATCACTTCTCTGGCAGCAGAAGGGTTAAAAAAAAGCGGAAAAAGTCGAAAGGCAGGGACAAAAGGAAAGCTACCAAATTCTTTTAATTTCAGAATGTAATTAGTGATGATTGTGGTAATACACATTCAAGTTTCTACAATAAACTTCAGTCTACCTCAGTTTTGAAAATGTGGCAACACATGGTGCATAAAGACTGCTGTGCGTGTGTGTGTGTGGTCTTAGCAGAGCCATGCGATTTACCTCTGAACCTTTATTTTTTTGTGATGTTTTTGTGCATGAGATGATCACAATCACCATGCTGCACTGATTTGAGGGGCACAACTAGCGAAAACCATTTGTTTCATCATTTTGTTGATCTACCTCTTAGATTCATATTGAAATAGAGGCATTTCTGCATAGACTAGATAATTTTCCCAAAGATCATTGTTGTACAGATTAGAGATTTTTTTTCTTTTTTGAAATGGTCTGAAGTGTTTCTTTTCCTTCTACATCATTACTTTACTAATTTGGTTAAAATAAAGAACTCAGAACCTGTGTTCTAGTGTAAAGAGAAACTTTTTTTTCTTGATGAGTGACTTCCTTTAGAACTTAGAATTTTTTCTTTTCTTACATTGATTAAAAAATACTGAACTATGAAATGTCATTACAATAGCATATTGAACATTGGTCGGGGCTTAAGTAACAAGCCCGACTTTCTTTTCTTAACATGTTGAAGCAGACATAACTTGATTATTTTCCATGATTTTTATTTTTTTTTCCTTTACAGATAGGTGCTGCATTTACATTTGCTGATTTAAATACTGTCATATCTCTTTAAATTTCTAGACTGTTAGTGTGGTAAATCATGTTATTTTCAATTGAGACTTGGTAACTTGGAGTATTTTGGCAATAGAAACAGTAGAAAGTAATGCTGTAAATGAATTTAATATCTGCAAAGCATGGATCATTTTTCATCTGTAATGTGCCCCCAACGCAGCTCCACTTGCCAGATGCCTCTGAATGGAATAAAGAGTTTAACTCCTAGACATAGTGTCTCGTGTGTCCTTTGTTGATTTCCCAGTATTACTTGCAAAACATTCTTAGCTTGATTTAATCCATGATGCAAGTTCAAAAGACAGAGTTTAGGAAGTTTGAGTTTTGTTTATTATGAATCACTCATTCACAATGTCTCTAAAAGACAAATGTTTCTAATACTGTTTTCTGTTTACAATCTGTGTCTAAAGCAGGCCATACAAGGACCAATCCCGATAAGGATGAAAATTGGGCAACGATCTAGCAATCGCCCATACACAATCAGACAATTGCGCAATATTGTACAACCAGAGATTGTATTTTGTATGGGCCCCTTTAGTTTCAAATGTTTTAGTTTAAAGGGCAACTCCAGCCTCAATAACTTTCATATTTAGAATTACACCCCCCCCCCCCCCCCCCCCCCCCCCCCCAAAAAAAAAAGTAACATGCATTTCCATAATTGGAAATTGGATTTAGTGTGACACCTTATTAAATTCCTTGCTCCGGCTGTACCCGTGCATTAAATCTTGTAAAGCTTCCCCATAAATCTGGACCTTGCTAAGCTTTACCTTGGGAAAGGAATCTAAACTTAAGGCTTGGCCACTTCAGTGCGATTTTAACACGTAATCCAATTGTGTGTTAAAAAGCGCAAACTATTGTAGCCCAATTGGAGTGGCCATACTAGGTGTGCTGCTCCAATCCCCAAAAATGACTGATTTGCGGCGCAAGCGTCCACCAACACGCACTCGTTTAGTGTGGACACAGTGTCATTACTGCCCATGTTGAAATTTTACAATGTAGATATTGTGGCTGCATGGAGTTATCCATTGGTGACCAGTATGTAATACATACCAATTGGCATTTTAGGTCATTATGGTATCTGTATTTTACCAACAATGTGTGGTATTTTACACAAAGTGACTATTTAACTGTCCCATTATGGCAATACTGTGCCTTTATAAAATGCTTTCTTTAAAATCTACTGGGAACAACACAGTGTGATCTGATAATAGCTGCTCTTTCGAAGTATGGTGGGTGTAGCTGTCGGGCAACTTACAATATTTCAAGAGGTTAGTTGTTGGTGATATCTGATAATGAACCTTTTGTAGTGATTTTAAAAAACTACTGATAGCTGTCATTTTTCCTATGGTGATGTTGGTTTTCACCTGCAGCTAAAACCTTCACTGCAGTCAAAAAGCCAGTACCGACCTTTACATCTCCACTGTAAAAACACCCGCTACTATTGGTAGTTTTTCTGTTCACTATAATAAAGCAAATGGATTCCCTTTTCTGGTATTAAAACTATTGTTGCCATACATGTGACATTTTTGTGAAACATTATAACAAAGGTGACTATTTGCACAAGCAAAGATATTGCAGTATGGCAACTTTCTTCATTGTTAAACTATTTCTGGATAATCTGAAGCAGCAACACTGTCCCATCTCAGAACAAATGCAATGATATGTTTCAAAGTACACAAGATTGCAAAAAAGGACAAAAAGCTTTGTCCTTTTGTACCAAGTAACTGATTGGTACAAATAGGCATAGAGTCCTGAAAAGAAACTTTGCATTACCCCTGGGTAATTTACCTCACAGTTGTAATACATTCCCTCAGTGCTCTGGTCTGTTCCACAGTCTGCAATGCAGTGAATAGGAGGACACAATACTTTGCAGAGCATCTTCCCATTGCCCGCAAAAACGAGGGAAACTAACCTAGCAGCTGCTTATATTTAAATACCATGGGGTAAGGACTTAGCATTTCAGGTCCTCACTCTGGGTCCAATGCAGCTATGGATGAAGACAATCGAGGGGGAAGGGAGTATAATTGTCCTTTTAAGCACAAATGATTTGGATAACTATGGATACTTTTTTTGCACTGCCCTCCAATAGGAGTGCAAGGTCTATTTTGACTCCTTTGAGGTACCACTAAGTCACAACTGCAATCTTTCCATCCATCAGTTAAACTGTATAGAATCTGATTTGTTTATTTATTTTGGGACTGAAATCCAAAGGTAAAATCAGAAGGTAAAATTTCAGGTAAAATACACGACAACTGATCATCAAATGAGCGCAAAGTCCATAATTTTTCCAGTTCATAAAGCTCTCTTGTTTCTGGCAGCATAAAATGAACGATAACATTGCCTGTTTAGGACAAGAAAGAAAACGTGTAAAGGATTAAAATAAATAAAAACACAATATAAGTACATGTAAACAAAACTTATCAGCTGGCCAAACCTTTCATTTTTATATATTGCATCATGCTTTTGCTTGTTTACAGCCTTGTAGACTCTAGCTAATTGTATTTACTAAAATACTACACGTCAGCATTTTGACCGATCGTTCTTAAGTCAATTTTCTAATGGTGGCCATAGACACTAAGAGCTTGGTCATAGGATATCACAAAATCGTACAATCGGCCAATAATTTCCCCCATTATGCTAGTCAAAAAAATTTCCTCTGCACAATCCGGTTGTGTGATCAGATTGTAGTGTCTATGGCCACCATAAGGCTGGGTCCACACCAGCAAGCAGTTAACTGGGGAAAATCACTGTGTGGCAGCTGACATTTCATGCAGCCACAGGGGGGACACACAATCAGCCATGATTTTCTGACATACCCAACAATCATCCAATCCATCATGGGTGGGTCATGAACACCCACAAATACACCATGCAATTTGGATGGTGTGTACCCAGAAAAACCGTTCCCATACAGACAGACTGTTTAACACCAGCCAAGCCATCTTATTTTTCTTAGGTAGGGGGAACAATTGGGAGACAAAGAAAATGTTATATTGATGCATCAGCCATTTAAACGTATTTATAAAGCCCCGGTATCTCTTATTAGCGATACTGCAGGCTAGTTAATTTACGATCGCACGTTTATGACCGAATGTTCGGTCATAGAATACCGTGCGGGGGTATTCTATGGGGATCAAATCTACGATCGTTACCGTTAAATTATCATCGGAAATTACCGATCGGTTTAACAATCGTTTTACCGATCGTTAAAGGTGCGGTATTGTGAAAAAGCGATACTGCGGCTTTATAAATACGACCCTTACCCACAGATGGTGGGATAAAATTTAGTGTTTTGTCATGCTAACCTATTTAATAAAGATTTTGCACTTTTATGCAATATAGCTGGTGTTAAACTTACGCAGACCATTTACTACACGCACGCTGCTCTTGGTAAATAACCCAGTGAGTGTGGTCGCTGCCATTTAACCCAACGTTATCATGCCGCAAATATCTCTAGGCTGGGAGAGGGGCAGGGAAGCAAGGTTATCTATGTTTCTTAGATAAGAAACTTACACATGAGAGTCCAGGACACTATATTTATGATCTACTGGTACACTAGCACACAGTAGTAGGCAATGGTGTTGTATAGATTAAATAACACAAAATGTCCTATGCACTCTACCCAATGCTGGGTGCAGACTCCTCTTGGTATCCAACCCTCACTAGAATACAGGCATCAAATGAACAACATATTGAGGGTCCCACTCCAAGAACTTGTATCAAACATTTATTGATAGATTTGTCATTAAGCATTTCAGCCAATGAAATTCATATATTAATAATTTACACAATAATTTAAAATACATTACAGAAAAGATTGTAAACAAACACCACATACTTGCATTAAAAATATTTACAGCTGTTGGAAAAAAGCTTTTTGCTAACCTAATTGTTTTACATACATTTCTAAACCTTCCAGGCGGAAGCAGCTGAAAAGCTAAATGACCTGGATGGAACTTTTCTTTAAAGGGGAACTGTGGTCCAAATGAAAGGCCGGTTTCCTACCTTTAAAACGAGCCATCAACCATCTCTCTACATGCTCCACAGCCCAAGATATAAAGAAATGACTGACCAGAAAGTTAATGGGTGGAAGGCTGACATTCCTATGGCTTCTACTGCGCAGTGCCGCCGGCGAGCACAGCCTCAGACTCCCTCAGTGTGTGAGGGAGACAGGAAGTCCCTTCCCCTCTCTGCTGTGTGAAGTCCTGACAGAGAAGGTAAGGGAATCTACAGCTCTTCTCTCTCACTCTGCCTGAAAAGGCAGTTTCCACAGAGTTTTCTGTGTGTGTGTGGGGGGGGGGGGGGGGGGGGGCTGTAAGGGAATGGGCCAAGGGGGGCTGCAAAGGGGAGGAGACACAGGGCAGATTGACTGACATGGTTTCAGAGCAGGAAGTACAGGGGACCTGGCGATGCTGCTGCCATATCACACACAAAAATCTAAGTAAGTATCTTCAAAAATATGTAAAATAAACAATGAAAATAAATTGCAAAAATTCTCATGAGAGCAATTCCTATCAATTTACCTAAAGTCATTTTTGGACCACAGTTCCCCTTGAATAATATTTCTTGTTCTTGATAAACATCTAGATTTATAGACAGAATCAAGAGAAGAAAGTGAGAGTTCAACTTCTGAGCACGGTTCACAATCTGTTGTAAAGCCTTTCTATCAGCAGCAGAGCAGCTGTTAAACCAGACCAAACAACTGTTACTTAATATAGAAATAAAATATACTTTCAATCATGCATTGATAAAAAGGACAATAAAATACTTTTTGATACATTACTTTGTTTCAATTTCCTCAAGAAATAGTGTCTCTGGGAAGCTTTTCCAATCAGCATTTTTGTATTTAAATCTCAATTTAAAGGGCATGTCCACCCCTTTTTTTTAACTTTTGGGGTACTGTAGAGCTTCCTCCCCCAGCCCCAACCGCTATATTAATATGTGCAAAAACTCCCCGACCATTACTTACTATACCTCTTTACTCCGGCGTACTGTCCTGGCCCTCTGCTTGCATGAAACTGCAAGCAGGGGGCCGGACCAGCAGCCGCGTCCGTGATTGGCTGAGAGGCAGCCAAGCACGGACGTGCCTGCCAGCAGTGGAGAATGCCGGAGGAGAGAGGTAAGTAATGATCGGGGGAGTTTCTGCACATATTAATGTAGCGGTTGGGGCTGGGGGAGGAAGCCCTACAGTACCCCAAAGGGGTTTTACACAAGGCGAGACAGAGGAAAACGGGAGGGAGAGAGAGGCTGCTCTGAGCAAGCCAAAAACCTCAGAGGCGGAAACAATTTCCCTCCCTGCAGTGCTCCTGGTGGCCAGTTTTTGGGACTTTACAGGGACATTACAAGAAACCCATTTGGAGCTGGGATGTAATGTAAGGATTTTATTACACTACACAGTGGGACTAGTAGTGGGTTAAATTCTAGTTTTGGAGGTGGAAATGCCCTTTTAGTTTGATTGAAATTGTAATCCTAAAAATTTAAAACTATGAACCTGTTCCACCACCAGGGAACCATTAATAAAAACCGGATTGTGATTAATGGGCCTATTTTTCCTAAAATCTAAAATTAATTCCTTGGTTTTAAATTAGATTTAAAATTAAGTTATTATTAATACACCATGATATCAAATTCTCAATCTCCAGCCTATAGTTAGTTATAGTTATTGGCGATCACACGTCAGTGTTTTGGGGGTTAAATGTGCGCCCTTCTTCATGTGTGTTCTGATATGTAGTCACTAGGGATGGACTCGAACTCGAGCCCGAGTTTCGGACGAACTCAAACTATTCAAACTAGTTCGTTTTTCGGACTCACGGCTGTATTTTCGTTAATTATCGAAAATTCGTTAATTATCGAATTTACGGGCCATTCGATAACCCCAGAATGTACAATTCATTCTCGCTAACCCTCGAATGTACCGTTCGCTAACCCTAGGAAGGATCGTTCGTTTTCGCTAACCCTCGAATGTGCTGTTCGCTAAGCCTAGGAAGGATTGTTCGTTCCATAATCCTCAAACTTACCTTTTGCTAACATCGTTTGTTCGTTTTCGCAAGCCTTCGAATGTACCATTCGCTAACCCTAGTAATATAATAACCTAGTAATATAATAACCATATAATACATAAGGCTAGGCATTTTCAAGGGGGAGGTGTAGTGGCGAGAATCTATATTGCAGTCACTCAGTGATGTCACAGAGTAACTTCCTGTATTCCACCGCCCCTCCCCCTGTCTCCCCTCCCTGTATTAGTAATTTATATAGGAATCCATGTTTATTGTTGACAATGTTCAGTTCTTTCTCTTTTCAATAGGAACCTTAATTAACTATTTATACACTAAACAGGGATTCCTATATAAATGACTAATACAGGGAGGGGGAGAGACTGGCAGCGGACAGGTTTATTTTTTTGGCTGGCCTTATGTATTATAAGTAATAATACACTACCTACAGTGTAATATATGGATTTACTTCACCTCGGAGTTCCATGCCCTGTATAAAAACACTCGGACTGCGGCCTCGTGCTTCTATATGCTCATGGAACTCCTTCGGTGCATAATATCCTTATATTACACTGTAGGTAGCATATTATCCCTTATATAATAACCATATAATAACCTAGTCCTATAACCATAAAATAACCTAGTCCTATAATAACCATAAAATAACCTAGTCCTATAATAACCTAGTCCTGTAATAACCATATAATAACCTAGTCCTGCAATAACCATATAATAACCTAGTCCTGCAATAACCACATAATAACCTAGTCCTGCAATAACCATATAATAACCTAGTGATACAATAACCTAGTCCTGTAATAACCATATAATAACCTAGTCCTGTAATAACCATATAATAACCTAGTCCTGTAAAAACCTAGTGATACAATAACCATATAATAACCTAGTGATACAATAACCATTATAGTAACCTAGTGATACAATAACCATATAATAACCAAGTCATACAATAACCATATAATAACCAAGTCATACAATAACCATATAACCTAGTGATACAATAACCATATAATAACCTTAGTGATACAATAACCTAGTCTGTAATAACCAATAATAACCTAGTGATACAATAACCATATAATAACCTAGTGATACAATAACCATATAATAACCAAGTCATACAATAACCATATAATAACCAAGTCATACAATAACCATATAACCTAGTGATACAATAACCATATAATAACCTAGTGATACAATAACCATATAATAACCTAGTCATACAATAACCATATAATAACCTAGTCATATAATAACCATATAACTATATAATAACCTAGTAATATAATAACCTAGTAATATAATAACCTAGTCATATAATAATAACCATATAGTTTGAGGCAAACTAACCTTCAAATGTACCGTTCGCTAACCCAGGAAGGTTCATTAGTTCGTTCGATAATCCTCGAATGTACCTTTCGCTAACCCAGGAAGGATTGTTTGTTCGAAAATCGTCGAATGTACCGTTCGCGTTTGTTCGTTCGATAATCCTCAAATGTATCGTTGAATGTAGCATGCGCAAAACCCGACAATTGCCCGCCTGAGGAAGTGTTTTAACAAGTTTTGGTGACCGTGACATGTTCCCCAGACCATTTCCCAGGTGCCACAGCCATTTACAGTAAGTTACCACTGTTAGTTTAGCTGTAAATCACTGACTTTTCGAACTATCACTCTCACATAGACTTGAATGGGTCCAAATTCTACGGACCGAACTTTATATAGTTCGGCCATCTCTAGTGGTCACCAATAAAGGATTAAAACAAATTATTGTTGTGCGATCCTCAATCTGTTGTTTTATAGGCCACCATACAATTTCGATTGTAAAATTACGATCATAATTTTACAATTGTTAAAGGCTTGGTATTGCAAAAATACTTTGCCTATATAAATATGGCCCGTTGTCTCAATAGACAGAGCATATTCACAAAGATACAAATCGTCTCTTCACTCCCTTTGCTGTGGCTGTTTGGAGATGTATAAATTAAACCTGTGGATACTAGGAGTCCACTACAACCCCTTTGATGAAAGTTCTGCACAGCTTCAACCTTGCTACATAGAAGCTGACCAGCCAATCATTTTACAGCTCCAAGATACTGCCTGACTGACAGTGGGATTTCAGTGTAAAGATATTTAACACTTCTGTCAACGATAATTCCGCATTAAATTTGCTTTTCATACAAAAAGTAATATTTGCAGATACAGGGTAAGCGGGAGATTCAGTGCAGTTACAATCTGCCAGCTACAGGAAATCAGAGCACACTGTAATAGAGGAGTGTGCAGAATGAAACAGCAGCACAGATCACAGGATGTCCAACAATGTGAATGTCTGCAGGGAAAGGGTCAGAGTGTGTAGAAATCAGAGACAAGCTACCGAGAGAAAAGTAATAAGAAATGTGATGGGGAGAGTGAGTTAGATAAAGCAACCCAGCCATTTGCAATATTAAGGGGAGGACAGATGACCTGATTGTAAAAAGGATACACTGTAAAAGAAAAAAATCCAAAAGGAGGGGAATGTTATTGATTAGAGCAAGTAGAGTAGGAGCAAAAACTAAATGTTGGAGTAGAAATAGAACTTAGCAGAACAAGTTTTGGCCATTCATGTTGCATTTTGATTGTACAATCTTATCTTAGGCATGATATTATATTAAACCATTTTGTTAAGATCGTACAATTGAATTGTAAGGTGTGTGACTACTTTAAGTCTACAGAATCAAACAATCAGAATGACTGAAAGCAATATTGGGGAGATGATAAGGAACAATGGACAGCTAAGCCAAAATGAATAGTGCAGAATGTATGTATGTGGAATCTGAAATAAATAAGGGGAAAGAAGAGAGATACAAAAAGGAAATGCAAAGGCAGACACATTTTGAGAAGAATAGAATCAAGTAGAATAGAACTGGAGGGGTGACCTGACAGTGGCTGATGAACTGGAGGGCTCAACTGGAGTTGAGTCACCCCACCACAGCCACACACACTTTTTTTGTGCCAAAGTGCTTCGTGCAGCACATGGAGTTATAAGAGGCAGCTTTTAAAAAAGCTTGACTCTGGCCAGAGGTGCTTCCAGAACTTTTGGCACCTTAGTTTAAGGATTCCAGCTTTAGACAGAGTTTAGCAAGTTATATAAAACAACAACAGCAATCTTACCAAAATCTATACACATCCAGTCATCAGTGTCCTTTCCTTCAATTCGAACATGTGGCTCATCTTTTTTAATATATTTATACTAAAAACACAAAATTAAAGAACAGTAAATTAAAAAAAAAAAAAAAGGTACAATTCTATACAGAATCAAATTATATAAAAGCTGTTTACCAGTCATTAATGGATTCGGTTTCTTAAAGAGTATGTCTACCCTTAAATGCATAGTTTTCTGAAGTGTAGCTTCCCCCCTCACAACCCTAACCACATTGTCTATTGGTAAAAAAAATGACAGATGATAAAACAATGTTGTGCTCGCACAGAGTAAATAAGCTCTACGTAGAGTACCAACCGCTCCCCACCGCTCATTCTCCATGTGACCCGCTCGTTATTTGGCTTGTGTGTTTTGCTACTATGCCGCATCTGATCCCCCGTGGACTACTGACTGACTTTGACTGGTGACAACTGAGTATGACCATTACATATTGTGTCGATTTATAAGGGGGTTAAAGATGTCACTACAGCCTTAGAGCTTATCCATTTTAGGGTCTCTGACATGGTGGATGATGTTCATTATAGATTTTAAGTGTTTTTAATTTTGTACTTTTTGTATATTCACTATTTTCCCAGATGTTAATGAAATAAAGGGATATGTTTTCACTAGCCTAGTGGTGTGCCTAGTCTGCTTTATTCTTCAGCTTTTTAGTAAAAAAATGACAGATAACTTAATTACCAGCCTTCGGTCCCGCGGCCTCTGCTGTAATGTTACTTCTGCGAAGAAACTTTAGGGGCCGTACCCCTAAAGGGGTAGATGAGATGAGTCTGTGATTGTCTGCAAGGAAGCCAATCAGAGATGTGCTGTCGGCTATTGAGAACGCTGCTAGAACTAAGGCTCGTAAGTAAGTTACCTGCTATTTGTTTTTTACAAATACACCATGTGGTTAGGGTCGGGAGGGGGGGAAGCTACACTACAGAAAAAGTATTCGACATAAAACTAAAGCTGCACAGAGGATGGATCTGGATGGACAGAGGAGGGGGGGGGGGGGGAGGATAGACTCCACAGCACATGCTTGAGTACCTCCCGGAGTCAGAAAACAAGGAGTTTATTCCTACTTATCGAGATTCTTGTTTCCTGGTCATTGAAGATGGCAACAGTCACCAAAGGGTTAATCTCCCTCCTGGGCCCATAGACAGGAAATATGGTAAGCTTTAAAAGGACTCCTTCCCCTCTAGTAGATGTCTTTCATTTCTAAGCTCTGCAACAAGAGAACCTAAACCCCTACATTACAGAATGGAGGGATCATTGGTGACTGTTGCCATCTTCAATGACAAGGAAACAAGAATCTCGGTAAGAAGAAATAAATTCCTTGTTTCCCTGGTCATTTCTGGCAAGTCACCAAAGGGATCTAAAAAGCTTTTGCTAAATAACTGAACTCAAAACAGTTCTGCCAAAATGTAAATCTTTTGAAACGTTCATTTCCAATTTATAATGCCTTGAAAAGGTGTTTTCTGACGACCATCTTGCTACCTTGCATATGGTCTGCAAGGGCACCTTCGCCTCTGCTGCCCATGAAGTTGAGATAGTCCTAGTAGAATAGGCTTTTATACTCAAACGGATGTGTTTGCTTCTCCAGCTATAGGCTTTTTTGATGCATTGGATCACCCAGTTGCTAATGGTTCTGCTTGTTGGGGAACAACCTCTTGTTACGTACACCTCCTGGAATTATGAAAAGATGATTAGTTTTTCTCCAACCTTTGGTCCTCTGTAAGCAAATGGATAGAGCTCTTACTACATCCAATTTATGCAATCTTTCTTCTTCTACCGAAGTTGGATTAGGAGAAAAAGACGGCAAGACAATTTCCAGACATGTGGAATTTCGATAAACTTTGGGTAAGAATTTAATAAGCCCTGTCTTCATACAGGATAGTATCTGGCTCTTTACAAGAAAGGGATGCCAATTCCCCACTCTGCATGCTGAGGTGATTGCGACCAAAAACACCACCTTTAGCGTCATCCACCAATCAGGAATGGACGCAAATGTTTCGAACGGTGAATCCATGAGGAACCAAAGGGAGATCCCAAGGAATCATCTTTGTGGGTTTTTGTAGTCTTACTCTTTTTAGAGATTAAAAAAATCTTCGAGTTAGAGAGTCTTTGGAGAATTCCTCTCCCGTGATTGATGAGATAGCAGACACCTGCCATCTTAATGTATTTTCACTAAGACCCTTTAGAAAACCGGCATATGGGAATTTCACCACTAGTGAAGCTGCTGGTTTTATTGGATCATTTTGTGATGCTGCATAAGTAGAGAATGTATTCCAGATATTATAATATTTCTGTGTTGTTGAAGGCTTTCTGCATGCTAGCATGAATTGGAATGTTATCTTTAAGACCCATTTGGTCTAGTCCCTGCCTTTCAACCTCCAGGCCGCCAAGGATAACCTCTCGGGATTCGGAAATTGCAGCGGCCCCTGCATCAACCAACCTGCAGTTGGAGATATCTGAATAGGCTCCTCCACTGCCATCTCGCTCAGCAACGGAAACCATGGTCTTCTTGGCCATATTGGGATTATTGCTATTACATCAGCTTTCTGTCTACTTACTTTCTCTAGTACCAACCATATCATCGAGAAGGGTGGAAAGATATATAGAAGACCAGTTGACCAGTCCTGCTGCATTGCTTCCGCCTGAGGACACAGGAACCTGGAATAAAATCTTTTGCATCTGCTGTTCCCTGGGGCTGCCATTAGATATAAAATTGGATAACCCCATCTGTTTGTTAACTCCTGAAAGATTTTCTGGGCTAGACTCCATTCCCCTGGTTGGACTACAGAACGACTGAGGAAATCTGCACTTAAAGTTTCGTCCCCTGGTATGTGTATTGATTTTAGACCTCTCACATTCTCCTCTACCCAAGTGAATATCTTTTCCCCTTCTACTAGTAACAACCGGCTTCTGGTTCCTCCTTAGCTCTTTAGGTAGGCTACCGCCGTGGTATTGTCTGATCTTACTGTTACAAATTGTCCTGTCAGATCCTTGGCAAAGGCTATTAATGCCATTCTTATGGCTCTTAGCTCCAACAGATTTTTTGGTAGCCCCCCCTCCTGACCAACATCCTTGAGCGATCTTGGTCCCCAGGAACGCACCCCAACCTGTGGACGTTGCATCTGATACTGGAGCTTCTGCTTCTTTTAGAGGATGACCCTTCTAAAAGCTCCACCAGCGTAGCTTTCTTTTTACCCATATTGGAATTGTTAATCTCAATGTTAGATGGTTGGCAGGAATTCTTACCACAGACAACAGATATTATTGCAGCCACCTCATGTGCCATCTCGCCCACAGGACTACCTGTATGGTTGATGACCAGTCCTAGAATGTGTAGGATGTAGGACTTCACTGTTACTGCTTTTGCTTCTATGAGTAATCTTACAGCCTTTTTTATTTTTCTTGTTTTGAAAATGGCAGAGACACGATCCCGTGCACTGTGTTGAAGTTTGCACCCAAATATAACATCTCTTGTGCGGGGATGAGCTTGCTTTTTTCTTGGTTGATAATCCAACTGTGAAATTCCAGTTATCGTTGGACTCATAGTCTGCTGGCATGCTTCTTCTCTTGACCAGGCTACCACCAGTATGTCGTCTAGGTAATGATATATTGAAATACCTTGCATCCATATATTGGCAATCAATGGAACCAACACTTTCGTAAACACCCGGGGAGACTGGGAAAGGCCAAACAGAAGGCATGTAAATTGGACCTGACGCCCCTTCACACTGAATCTGAGGAACCTTCTGTGACTGGGAAATATGGGAATGTGAAGATATGCATCCTCCAGATCGATGCTTGTCAGCCAACTTTTCTCCTTTATTACTCTTATTATTGTCCATATTATTGTCTCCATCTTGAACCTTTTTTCTAGTAGGTAACTATTCAGGCCCCTCAAATCCAGTACAGGTCTCCAATCGCCTGAAGCTTACTTTACTAAAAACAGCCGGGAGAAATAACCTTGGTTTTGTTTTTGGCAAGGTACTTCTTCTATGGCCGCCTTTTGGAATAACTGAAAAATATTCTTGACTACACTTTTCCTCTTTTCATAATTATGTTGGTTAGAGTTTCCCCAAACAACATTTCTCCTTCGAAGGCTAATGGACATAGGTTGTTCTTACAAGGTGCGTCCGCATTCCATGACCTCAACCACAATGCCCTCCTCGCTGCCACCGAGAGGGCCATTGACCTTGCTGAGAGCCTCACCAGGTCTATAGAGGCCTCCGAAAAGAATTCTGTTTCCATCTTCACTTCCTTCAACATCCATTAAACTGGATCTTTTAACATTAGATTGGATAGCTTCCTCTAACTTCTGAAGCCACAGCTTCATCGCTCTTGAAACAGATGTCAGGGCAACTGCCGGACGACATTATGCTCCTGCCGCCTGGTATGATTTCTTTAAAGGGGAACTGTGGTCCAAAAATGACTTTAGGTAAATTGATAGGAATTGCTCTCCTGAGAATTTTGGCAATTTATTTTCATTGTTTATTTTACATAGTTTTGAAGATATTTACATTTTTGTGTGTGATATGGCAGCAGCATCACCAGGTGCCCTGCACTTCCTGCTTCTTGCTCTGAAACCTCTGTGGAAACAGGCTTTTCAGGCAGTGAGAACTCTGCCTGAAAATGCTGTTTTCACATAGTGAGAGAGAAGGGCTGTAGATTCCCTTACCTTCTCTGCAGCTGCAGGTCTTTCACACAGCAGAGAGGAGGAGGGACTTACTGTCTCCCTCACACAATCAGGGAATCTGAGGCTGTGCTTGCTGGCGGCACTTTGCAGGAGAAGCCTTAGGAATGTCACATGTCAGCCTCCCACCCATTAACTTTCTGTTCAGTCATGTCTTTATATCTTGGGCTGTGGAGCATGTAGAGAGGTGGTTGATGGCTCATTTTAAAGGTAGGAAACTGGCATTTCATTTAAACTAAACTTATTTGGAGACCAAAGTTCCCCTTTAAGGTAAATTCCATACGTTTCTCCATCGGGTGTCTGAGCATGGCTGCATCATCCACAGGTAAAGTGGTTTGTCAGGCCAGTCTCACCACTGGTGTCCACCTTGGGGGGGGGGGAGCATCCCAAAATCTTGATTGAGCCTGAGACATCGGGTATTTCTTCAAAGAAAATCCCACAGTGGAGAAACGCCTGTCAGTTTTCCTCCATTTAGCAGTCATTAACTCTGAAACAGACTTGTGGATTGGAAAAGACAGTCCTATTTTATTCAAAGGTGGAAATAGCCTGTCTGCTATAGAAGCTTTTGGTTCTTCTACTAAAGACAGGAAATTTCTAACAGCTCGGATGAGAGGATCAATAATAGAAAGATCAAAAGATGATTCTGCCTCCACCTCTGTCTCCTCTGTATCTGACATCACTGAAACGACTTCAGAGACAGAATTTTCTACTCCATAGACCACCGATTTTGGTCTCTTCTTCGACTCATCTGAACGACAACTTCACCAGTGTAGCAAACTGTGAAGTAGAAGGTAACTCAATAGGTGGGGAAATTACTGGTTCAGTTGTGCCCTTAGCTGTTGAACTTGCAGCCTTAGCGGCCTTTTCCACGCTTGAGAGGCTGAAACCAAAACAAAAGAGAGACATAACCTAAATTAGAGCCACCTTTCACCACATTCTAAGGGAAAAGCCTGGCTAAATAAGCCGCATGTCTTACCTAGATCCCTTAGATGCTTCACAGTCTGAGCTTACTAGGCTAGACACCTTAGCGTGTTTCATTTCCTCAGATGAGCGACTTCTTGTCTTAGATGACATTTTTCCTGAGGACCCCTGGGTCTTTCCACTAGTTCTGGCCTCCTTATTAGACTCCATGCTGCACAAACTGCTAACCTATAGTATAGCATATAAAAGGAGAAAGAGAGAGAAGCAAGGTGGCAGAAACTGCAAAAATAAAACTTAGACAAAAGAGAGAGAGAGCTGACTTGCCAGCAACCAAGCAGACAGTGTCCCTGCTGTAGCAAACTAACTCTGCCACACAGCAAAAGAGCCCTTCTCTCCATGCTCCCTAAATAGCCACCAGCTCCTCCCCAACTCTCCTATAGCATAGGCCAATTCCTGCACCACAAGCTACTTAATAGTAGCGTCTATGCACTCCTCCTGAAGGGGTTGCTTCCTGAGGACATCCTCTGATCTCGCCAGCACCTACCACATGGTCTCACAGCGCACGTGAACACGTCACTGCGACTCCCAACATGCCGCGCTACTGCAGCCGCATTCCTCTTCTGGTCTGGGGATCTACAAACCACAAAGGCGGAGGCTTAAACCCGGACCTATCCAAGTCCTGCATCCGCCAGCAGTCTACTGGATCCACCACCCGGGCAAGTACTGCACAAACATCTCCATCTTCGTTACTCCTGTTCTTTTCACCAAAGAGAAATCTCCTCCGACGGCCAAGACAGGAAATAAAAGACATCTACTAGAGGGGGAGGAGTCCTTTTAAAGCTTACCATATTTCCTGTCTGTAGCCCCGGAGGTAGATTAACCCTTTGGTGACTGTTGCCAGAAATGACCAGGGAAACTTTTCCACAGGAAGACAGCTCCTACTCTTTTTGAACAGCCATTGCAGGAGAACCATTTGGAGCAGAGGAGAAAGGTAAGGATTTTTAAACACTTCACAGTGGGGCCAATATGGGGTTAAATTTTAGTTTAAAGGGCATGTCCACCCCAAAACCATAATTTAATATGTTATTGGCCATTATTCTAGCTTTAAAACAAGCTTAACAGCATTAAAATCCATTCAGACAATTTTAAGATACATACGTTTTTACTACCTTCTTTTTGCAGACCAGGGGCATCTCACTGTAAATCCAAACTCTCTTACGTCACCTCACATCCGTTCCTGCACAGCCTGTATCGGAGCTCCATAGTAGTGACGTTACCCCCCCCCCAACCCCACCATCCGGACCCATCCTTTCTTGTCGTTCCACATAGCGTTAAATCCTTTTGTTATAAGGGGGGAAAATTGCCACACTAGCCTGCTTTGCACATGCTTACAATCGCATTTTGCCAATATGGGTGGCCACGTTGCATGCACTATGTTTGGTTTTTGAATTGCAATCACTATTTTAATGCAAAATTGTGCAAAGGGATGGTAACGTGTGAAACATGCAAGCTTTTCATGTGTGTTACTGTCTGGTTCAGTGTGGCCTCGGGCTTAGAGTTTTAAGATAAATATGGAAAAAATGTAAGAAGGTTAACGTATATTTCAAATAAAAGGATCTAGACCCAAAAGGACTATTTTTAATTTCACTGCTAACAATAATGTTTAAAAGAATAATTACACCATGTTCACATTCAAAAAAGTACTATGCAGGTGCTTACCACTTTTAAAGCATACTGAGCCATTGCCTGGATGTGTCGTGTTGAGTATCCACTAACAACTACAAAATAGTCTGCATATTTCATGTCTGAGGGTAGTCTGATAACACAGAGGTCTTTGCCATTCTCTTGCCTTAACAGGCTAACAAGTGTATTGATATCAAAACTGGGGAAACAATTATCTGAAATTAAAAAAAAAAATCAGATTAGATTTGTGTTTCAGAACATGTAGCATGTAAAGCCATCACCCATCTAGCAGGTAACGCCGTCACCCATAAATGGAATAGATGTCCTGCTGTACATGACTGTCATAGGAGGAGGAATGGTATCGCTGGGTTCATATCCCTGTAGCCGGCAGTAGACAGGGTAGGGTTAGCCATGTCCCTGTGGCTGGCAGTAGACAGGGTAGGGTTAGCCATGTCCCATATCCCTGTGGCTGGCAGTAGACAGGGTAGGGTTAGCCATGTCCCTGTGGCTGGCAGTAGACAGGGTAGGGTTAGCCATGTCCCTGTGGCTGGCAGTGGACAGGGTAGGGTTACTGAGTTAGCCATGTCCCATATCTATCCTGTCCTGTGGCCAACCTCCCATGCAGTCACTAGCAGTCCGTAATCTTTGCCCATAGATGCAGTACTGTAGGTCACACTGTCCCGTCTATCATTTCCCAGTAACCAATCAAATCCTCCAACAGAACCAGACCAACCAATCAGCGTCCTTTCCTGTTCTTCCCTGGGATCACCGTGCTGTCCGTGCGACGCGATCAACCCGAGGGTTTCTCGGTTCAGCCCATTCGAACTGAAAGCTCTGAGCCCGACCAATAACGGGTTAACCTTCCGCTTCTCCAGCCTCAGGCTTGCTTGGCAGCGCCATGACAAACTCCCCCTTACAGAGACCGAGCCATAACCAACCAACCGTACTAACCACGGTGCACACATCTCATTGAGAAAGTTATGGCGGATCCTATGGCCTTCTGGGAGCTTCCTGATTTGTCAGTCGTGCCTTTAAAAACTACCTACACGTGCCACTAGATGGCGCTGCACCACCACATTTGCGGTTTGGTTTCCTGTCTCGTTAGCTGATAGTGGTGATATCTGTTCTTTGTTTACATTTTTTGAGTAGAAATGAACTTTGTAAGTTCAGACGAACTCGAACTATTCTAACTAGTTAGAGCTCGACCTAGTTTGTTTTTTCAGACTGGCGGCTGTATTTTCAATAATTATCGAATTTACGGGCCGTTCGTTAACCCTAGAATGTAGCCTTCGATTTTCGATAACCCTGGAATGTACGGATCGTTTTCTCTAACCCTAGAAAAGATAGTATAAACTCCTATCATACTTACCGGGAGTTTCTTTTCCTGGCCATCCCCCCAGGCAGCAGTTACACAAAGGGTTAAGCTCCCCTGTTGCTGGATAAGGAAGAAAAACACACCTCCCAAGTAATTAAATCACCTCCTCCTCCTCACCTGGATTGTCTTAGTTGAAAAGCTGTCAAAACAAAACATAAGTAATAATCGGAGGTCTGCTGCCTGGGGGGATGGCCAGAAAAGAAACTCCCGGTAAGTATGATAGGAGTTAATTTTACTTCCGGCCAACCAGGCACGCAGTTACACAAAGGGTTCGTACCCAAGCTATAAATTATGGGGGGAAAAATCATAAAAGATTACAAATTTTTCCAAAAGAAAAAAATATTTTAATTTTAAGCTCTGGTCACTGCTTCCAGAACTTTGTGACCAAAATTCGTTTCAGAAGCTACTCTTAGGTTTAACCTATAGGTTTCACAAACGTGGAGGGCGTAGCCCAAGTAGCCGCCTACAATAGTTTAGTAGAGGTACCTGCTTCTGCTGCCCAAGATGCCGCGATACTTCTCGGGGAATGGGCCGTTATCTTTTGGGGAAGTGTCTATAGCAGACCTGTAGGCCTTTGGATGTGTACGAGACCACCTTCTTATCGTAGACGTCTTGGCCGGTTCCCCTTTTCTTGCACCAATGGAGGACAAACAAAGTTGTGTTTTCTGAAGGGTGCTGTTCTGTCTAGGTAGAACCTCAGGTATGTCGTAAACATCCAAATTAGACATTTCTGTAGAATCCTGCTGTTTGACCTTTGGAATTATAATGGTTCGTTCAGATAAATTCCGTCACCACCTTTGGGATGAACTTTCATTCGGTAAGAGGAACACGAATCTGGCTGAAACTGCAGACATGAGGAATCTATTGACAGTGCTTGCAGTTCGCATGCTCTTCTTCCTGAAACTAATGCGTTAAAAGGGTTAGCTACATGATAAGTCCCACAAATGAAATCTGTCCAAAGGTTCAAAGGGTTCTTTTGTCAAGGCTGAAAGGCGACTGGTAGGTCCCATTGAGGTAATAATCTCTTCCGAGGAGGTCTAAGTCTCGTGCGCACTGGGAAGAATCTTCTGACCAACGTTTCCTTGAAGAGACTTTTATTTAAAGTTGCTGATAATGCGGAGACTTGTACCTTAAGTGTGCTTAACGATAAGCCCTTCTCTAGCCCTTCTTGTAAGAAATCCAAAATTTGATGAATTTCAATTTCTAAAGGGTTTAAATTTTTGCATATGGACCAGCTATGGAAAGTATCCCAGATGGTAGCATATCTTGAAGAAGTAGAGGATTTTCTTGACCTAATTAGAGTCTCTATTACCTTTTTAGAACATCCAAACTGTTTTAACCTTTCCCTATCAATCTCCAAGCCATTAGATTTAGACTGGCTGGGTCCGGGTGAAGAGTATTCCCCTGCGACAGCAGATCTTCCCTTGGTGGCAGGCACATTGGTCTCCCTATCACTAGGCTCTTCAACAATGGAAACCATGGGCGACGTGGCCAATTTGGTAGGATTGCCAATACCTGCATTTGTGAGGCTGATATTTTCTTTAATATTCTGAATATCATTGGTATTGGTGGGAATATGTAGGCATTTAGCCCATTCCAATTTTGAGCTAATGCGTCCGTCGCCACTGCTGTCTTGCTGTAATGTCTGGAGAAGTAATTCTTCAACTTCCTGTTCCCCTCCGAGGCCATTAGGTCTATATCCGGGAGACCCCACTTGGATACGATCATTTGGAAAACCTTCTTGTTCAGGCTCCATTCCCCATTCTGTATTGTCCTCCGAGAAAGACAATCCGCTTGAACATTCTGGCGACCCGGCAGGTATAGGGCAGTCAATTGTGTCAGGTTGGTTTGAGCCCAGGTCATAATTGGTTGTACCTCCCTCATTAGTCTGGTACTCTTGGTGCCTCCCTGCTTTTTTATATATAGAGCTGCTGCTTGATTGTCTGTTCTTATCCTCACCGGCCATCCCTGAAGGAGGGGCTGGAAGGCTTTCAGGGCCTGGTGGATCGCTCTGAGTTCCAACACTCCTGACGGTAATGCGGAAAGATCTTTCCTCCATTGTCCTTGGGCAATTGCACCTTGAACATGGGCTCCCCAACCTATCCCCGATGCGTCTGTGTACACTTCTATCCACTCGGGCTCTTGAATGGGAACGCCCACTCTCAGATGGCTCGGGACCATCCACCAATGGAGATTCTCTTTGAATACGGGATCTAACACAATAAGTTGAGAGAGATCTTGATTCTTTTTGTTCCATCTCCTTAGGAAAAAGAGTTGTAAAGGCCTCGCTCTCCATCTCGCCCATTTTACAATAGGAATTGCTAGAAGACCTAGGAATTTCATTAATTCCCGAGCTGTTACTCTGATCTGATAAGATAAGGATCTCGCCATCTCTGTTATCTTGATAATCTTCTCCTGAGGAAGAAACAGAAGACCCAGAGCTGTATTTATCCTGGCCCCTAGATAAACCAGATCTTGTACCGGTGTCAATTGACTCTTCTTTTCGTTTATGAGCCATCCGAAATCTTTTAAACTCTTTACTACCATATCTCTGTGTTGGTAAAGTTCTTGCCTTGTCTTTGCTACTAATAATAGGTCGTCTAGGTAGTGAAAGAGACGAAGACCTTTCATCCTCAGATTGGCCACCACCACAATTAGAACTTTGGTGAATGTTCTGGGGGACGTTGACAGCCCGAATGGTAGACATTGAAACTGGAAATGATCGTCTCCCAGTGTGAATCTCAGGAATCGCCAGTGTTCCTTGGTAATTGGAATATGTAAGTAGGCGTCGGTCAAATCCACCGTACAGAGCCAGTCCCCTTGAAAGATGGCTGGTGTTATCGTCTGAAGAGTCTCCATCTTGAATTTCCGACAATTTATGTGAGTATTGAGTTTCCTCAGATCCAGAACTGGACGTAACTCGCCTGTTGTTTTTGGAAACAGAAATAGCGGCGAATAAAATCCGGTTCGCTGTTCTTGGACTGGCACCGGAGATATAGCTCCCTTGAGCAGGAGTTGTTGGATATATTTCTGTAATAACTTTCTCTTTTCTAAATTGAACGGAAGAGGAGTTTGATGAAAGAAATTCTGCTTTGGTCTTGCTTTGAACTCCAGATGGTAACCCCTGGAGACCACTGACAGCACCCACGTATCTGTTATTGTTTTTGCCCATGTTCCACTGAAGCCCAGCAGTCTGGCCCCAACTGGCAGAACATGTGCAGGCCTCACGTCATGCTGACTTAGGCTGCTTTGGAGACCTACTAACATTGGGTCTGTTGTTTCGGAATAATGAGAATTGACCCCCTTTCCAGGCTGTGGTTCTCGCATATTCCTTCCCTGGACGATAATTCTTTGGATCTTCTCTTCTTTGAGGTGGAAATCTCGAATAACCTTTCCTTTGTTGTTCCCGAAATTTCTTAGGGGCCTGTGGAAGAAATGTGCTTTTGCCCCCTGTGGTTTTAGAGATGATTTCCTCTAACGCTTTCCCAAATAAACGGCCTTGTTCATAAGGCAGTTTACACAAAGATATCTTTGATGGAGTGTCAGCATTCCATGATCTAAGCCAGAGGGCTCTTCTGGCCGCTACGGAAAGTGCCATCTCTCGGGCCTGCAGTTTTGTCAGGTTTGCAGATGTTTCTAGTATGAAATTGACTGCCATACGGAAATTAGGAAATTCCTGTCGCAGTTCCTCTCTTCTAGTCCCATCCTTTATTGCCTCTTCCAATCTGTCCACCCAGACAGAGAGGGCTTTAGAGACCGATATAAGAGCTGTTGAGGCCTTACATCCTGCCCCTGCTGTTACATACGATTTTTTTAACTCTGCCTCCATTCGTCTTTCCATTGGATGCTTTAAAGAAGAAGCATCGTCAATTGGCAGTGTAGATCTGCTGGACAATCTTGCCACTGGAGAATCCACTGTAGGTGGTTTCCCACATTTATCTTTAAAACTTTCCGGGAAAGGATAGAGTTTATCAAACTTCGCTTCCACCGGCACCCGTCTGCAAAATTTGTGCCACTCTGTATCAATCAGATCTTCAATCTCTTGATACACTGGAAAAGCATGTTTCTTCTTTTTCTGAAACAGCACCGAAGTTGAAGGCTGATCTGATTCCTCAATTGTTAAAGTATGTCTTACTGCTCTAATTAAAGTAGACACTTGTTTTAGGTCAAAGTTAAGGTCTTCAGACTGCTCAGCATCTGACCCTTCAGAAGAATCAATATTGTAATGTTGTTCCTCTGTATGCTCATCTAATACATCCTTAGTATGAGCAGAGGCGTGTTTAAATCCCTTTGCTACAGCCTCTGTGATCCAATTTAAAACTTCTGGATTTTCTTTAGAGGAATGTCCTCTTTCAGAATCCCCATGCCTGCTGTGCTTAGACTTTGGCTGCTGGGGTGCAGACACTTCTTCCTGTAGGAATTCCAACATACAGTCCTTACATATCCTCTTTCCTTGCTTGACTGGTTTGGAACAAGCTTTACACTTTGCCGATAGAGGACTTGAGCTTCTCAGTCTCTTTTTGGCAGATTGCTCCGAATGGCCATGATAGACTGTAAAATATAATCAGAGAGAACAAGACTCTGTTAGTAATACTGCTCCTTTAAATTTCTTCAGAACAACAGTGGATAGACTTACCACCTCCCCTAGACCCTCCTTTCTCTCTGGCAGCCGGCTCCATTGCAGCTAGGTACACTGACAGGCTGTGCAGGGCTGAGAACGCTGTTCTCAGCTGTTCAAATTCAAATTTTCGCGGGTCCGCTACTGATGACGTCATACGTCCGCGGCCGACTTCCGGGTTTGCGCCATTTTGCGTTCCACATGCGTTCCACTCTGTGTCTTCGCCGCGGTTCTGGTCCAAGGGGAGAGGTTTTCCTGCCTGAGAGGCGCAAGGCACTCACAACGGCTAGGACTTCGGCCCAGCAAAGGAGCAGTGAGGAAATCTGGCCGGTAAGAGCCGAAATGGCTGAGCTGTGGAGAAAAAATACTTACCCAGCACTGACAGAAGAAAAACAAAAAGACAATCCAGGTGAGGAGGAGGAGGTGATTTAATTACTTGGGAGGTGTGTTTTTCTTCCTTATCCAGCAACAGGGGAGCTTAACCCTTTGTGTAACTGCTGCCTGGGGATGGCCAGGAACATTCATTTCCAATAGTCCTCAAATTTAGGGAATTATTTTCGGTAACCCTCGAATGTAGCTTGCGCAAACCCGACAATTGCCTGATCATAAAGTAAGAAGTGTTTAACCCTTTCCCTGCCACAGATCGTATATTCACGATCTGTGCAGAGAATGCTTTAACTGCCACAGATTGTGAATATACGATCTGTGGCTTCCCCTTTAAAAACGGAAAAACACCGCGCGCTAGGGCCGACCCGGGGGCAGCATTCAGCTGCCCCCCTATCCCCCTCGACCCCCCCTCGGTTGTGTCCAAATCCGAGGGGGGGATCGGGAGTTATCATACCTTTTCTGCCGTGACCGTACAGGAGCTTCTGGTCCCACGTGGATGAAGAGGAGGAAGCGGAAAGGGAGACCCCGGTGACGTCACGGAGCTTCCTCCTTCACCGGGGTCTCCCTTGAAGTGGTAGGAGACTGCCCCTGGTGGTCTAGTTGAGGTACTGCAGCTTGATCTCCATAGATCATGCTGCAGTACCTAAGTATAGTAAAAGCTGTCAAGCTGCCAGCTTTTACTATACATTTGTGAATGGAACTCAAAGTTCCATTCACAAATAGGATTTTTTCTAAGTCTTTGCTACTTAGCGAAGACTTGAAAAAAAATGGGGACAGAGATCAAAATTTGGTGATCACTTCTGATCACCAAATTATTGATCTTTGCCAATGAATGAAAAATCACTTCCTGGAAAATAATTTCCGGGAAGTGATTTTTCCGATCGGATTTCGAATTGGAAAACGGGCATTTATGCCCGTATTCCATGTTCGGTATCATTCCCTAAGATGATCTGATGATTATCTTTGGGAATGATCGGGGAAAAAAAGGGGAAATACACACAAAAAAATTCTTAAAGTGATACACACACCCTTTTTTTTTTTTTACCCTAAAACTATAAATAGAAAAAAAAGTTGTCTTCTCCAAGCTCCCCAATGTCCCCAGTGATATCGGTAAAGTAAACGCGGATACTTATTTGTCGATTTCAAGGGAAACTAAGCCTATATTTTATAAGGAAATGTTGCAGAGGTACCAAATAAAGACCGTTTGAATTTTTAGGATCAGTTAAAGTGTGCAAAAAAAGTGTGTGACTCTCATACTAACCGACTTCACTAAATACCACTAAAAAGGGGGAGAGTGTGTGTGTGGGGGGGGGTGTGGCATTTTTAAAATTTTTTCTTGTAACTGCACTTCTAAATGAGTCCCATTTGAGCTAAGTTGGTGGCCTCGTCTCTGTTTGCACCCACGCAAAATGGCACACCGTTTGATTCAGGACATTGCTATTTAGTGGGTTTTTTTGCTTGTCAAGTGGGTTTAGGTAGGATTTCAACCCTGAATCATCTCATTTTATTTTTCACAAAATCTCGTTAAAACACCGAGTTCTTTGGATCGCTGGGTCTGGAATCTTCATGCATGTATGAAAGCATGGCACCGTAACGTAGCTGAAGGTGTGTAGATTCCAAAAATATTAGTTTGTGGAGGGAATTTCCATGTTCGGGACTGTTTCCTTTAGAAAAAGTGTAGGCTGTTCAAATTACAGAGCACTTTGATTTTTTCTTGTAATTGCATTTGTGCATGCGTCCCATTTGAGCTAGTTGGTGGCCATGTCTCTGTGTGCATCCACGCATATGGCATACCGTTTGATTCAGGACATGTGGAAGATTGCTATTTAGTGGGTTTTTTTGCTTGTCAAGTGGGTTTAGGTAGGATTTCAATCCTTGAATCATCTCATTTTATTTTTCACAAAACCTCGTAAAAACACGGAGTTCTTTGGATCGCTGGGTCTGGAATTCTTCATGTATGCATGAAAGCATGGAACCGTAACGTAGCTGAAGTGTGTAGATTCCAAAAATATATAGTTTGTGGGGGGAATCTCCATGTTTGGGACTGTTTCCTTAGAAAAGGGTAGGCTGTTCAAATTACAGAGAACTTTGATTTTTTCTTGTAATTGCATTTGTGCATGCGTCCCATTTGAGCTAGTTGGTGCCACCGTCTCTGTGTGCATCCACGCATATGGCATACCGTTTGATTCAGAACATGTGGGAGATTGATATTTAGTGGGGGGGTTATTTGCGGGGGGCATTTCAAAGTTTTGGGCTGTTTTGAAATTACAGAGCACTTGATATTTTTCTTGTAATTACACTGGTGCATGCGTCCCATTTGAGCTAGTTGGTGGCCACGCTCCTGTGTGCATCCACGCATATGGCATACCGTTTGATTCAGGGCATTTGGAAGATTGATAATTGACAAGTTTTTTTTTACATGACATGGAAATTTGCCATGATTTTTAACTTTGAATTGTATTTTTATAAATTTTTCCTGAAAATCGAATCGTAAGAAAGCGAAATTGTACACAAAACTGCACCACACCATTGGTGGTATGCATAAAAGAATCACACCATGTGTAGCTGAAGGTGTGTAGAGTCCAAGAATAATAGTTTTGGGGGGTATTTCTAATATAGAGGGGTGTTTAGTCTGACAAATCTGAAAAGTTGCTGTAATTGGGCCACTGTTCATTGGCTCACTTTGTGGCTAGTTGATTCACAGTCTGCGTGTGTAACCATACATAGGGCATACCGTTTGATTCAGAACATTTGGGAGATTGATATTTGGTAACTTTTTTTACATTACTTGGGATTTTGCATGATTTCACCTTTGAGAGTTTTTTTTAAAATTTTTTAGAAAATCTGCTAAAGCTGTGAACTTCTACGAAGAACTGCGCCCACACCATTGATGGTACGAATGAACAAACTACAGAATTTCTAGATAAAGGTGTGTGGATTCGAGAAATATATGGTTGTGGGGGTTGTTTGTGGGGAAAAAATTGGAGATGTTCAAATTCAGATTGACTGAATATTTTGCTGTTTCTGAGCCATTGTGCATTGTTTCACTTTGTGTCTTTTGGCTTCACGTCCACGTGTGTAACCACACATATTGCATACCGTTTGATTCAGGACATTTGGGAGATTATATTTAGTAGCTTTTTTTTACATTCCTTGGGGTTTTGGCATGATTTCTACCTTTTGAAGTTGTTTTTGTTCATTTTTTCAGACAAATGCGAATTTCTACGAAGAACTGCGCCACACCATTGATTGTATGAATGAACAAACTACAGCGTTACGTAGGAGGTATGTAGATTCTGAGAATATATAGTTTGCGGGGGTATTTCCAAGTTAGAGGGGTGTTCAGTTTGGAAAATCTGGGAAAATGCTGTATTGGCTCACTGCGCATTGTTACATTTTGACTAGTCGTTCCACGTCAGTGTGTGTAACCACACAATATGGCACACGTTTGATTCAGGACATTTAGGAGATGATATTTGGTAATTTTTTTACATTACATGGGGTTTTGGTGTGATTTGTAACTTTGAAATGTATTTTCTCTATTTTTCCAGAAAATTGTGTAGAAATGCGAAATTCTACGAAGAACTGCGCCCACACCATTGATGGTATGAATGAACGAACTACAGTGCTACATAGCTGAAGGGTTTAGATTTCAGGAATATATAGTTTGTGGGGGGTATTTCTGAATTAACAGGGTGTTTTGTGGAAAAAAACTGCAGACTGTCCAAATTCGGAGTTGGCTAAATTTTCGCTGTTCTGAGCCATCGTGCATTGTCTCACTTTGTGGCTTTTCGCTTCCACGTCCGCGTGTGGTAACCACACATATGGCATACCGTTTGATTCAGGACATTTGGGAGATTGATATTTAGTAACTTTTTTTTAGATTCCATGAGGTTGTGGCATGATTTTTACCTTTGAAGTTGTTTTGTTCATTTTTCAGACGAATTCAAACTTCTAAAAAGAAATGCGCCCACACCATTGATGGTATGAATGAACAAACTACAGCGTTACATAGCTGAAGGTGTGTAGATTTCACGAATATATAGTTTGTGGGGGGTTTTTCTAAGTTACGGGGGTGTTTGTGGAAAAAAACTGCAGACTGTCCAAATTCGGAGTTGGCTAAATATTTCGCTGTTTCTGAGCCATCATGCATTGTCTCACTTGTGGCTTTTCGCTTCCACGTCGCGGTGTGTAACCACACATATGGCATACCGTTGATTCAGGACATTTGGAGATTGATATTAGTACTTTTTTTAGATTCCATCAGGTTTTGGCATGATTTCTACCTTTTGAAGTTGTTTTTGTTCATTTTTCAGAAAGTGCGAACTTCTACAAAGAACTGCGCCCCCACCATTGATGGTATGAAATGAACAAACTACAGCGTTACATAGCTGAAGGTGTGTAGATTTCAGGAATAATAGTTTGTGGGGGTTATTTCTAAGTTACGGGGGTTTTTTGTGGGAAAAAACTGCAGACTGTCCAAATCGGAGTTGGCTAAATATTTTCACTGTTTCTGAGCCATCGTGCATTGTCTCACTTTGTGGCTTTCGCTTCCAGTCCGGTGTGTAACCACACATATGGCATACCGTTTGATTCAGGACATTTGGGAGATTGATATTTGGTACCGTTTTTTTACATTCCATGGGGTTTTGGCATGATTTCGACCTTTTTGAACGTTGTTTGATGTTCATTTTTTTTTTAAATCTGGTAAAAGTGCAAACTTACGAATAAACTGCGCCCACACCATTGATGATATGAATGAACGAACTACAGCGTTACATAGCTGAAGGTGTGTAGATTTCAGGAATATATAGTTTGTGGGGGGTATTTTTGAGTTGGGGGGGGTTTTGTGGGAAAAACTGCAGACTGTTCAATACAAAAAATGGCTAATTTTTTTTTGCTGCTACTGACATTGGCACTGGTCACGCTGGGTTAGTTGGCAGCCATGTCTCTGGGTACACCCATGAATGTGGCATACCGTTTTATTCGGGAGGGGTTAGGCTTTCATATTTGAGATGCGTTTGAACTTTCCTCCACAGTTTTAGCTGAAATTCGCATTTGATTTTGTCTCTGATTTTACAGTTGAGGAAAAAAAGGAAAATGTGAGAAAGTAACTTACAATTTGACGAAGAGCTGCGTCCGGGTATCTGCATTTTGATCGAAACTAACCTCACTCGTTAAATCCTGCGAGTGTGTAGTTTCTAAAAAATCTCACTTGGGGGGATAT
Organism: Hymenochirus boettgeri; assembly: GCA_019447015.1. Taxonomy (NCBI): domain Eukaryota; kingdom Metazoa; phylum Chordata; class Amphibia; order Anura; family Pipidae; genus Hymenochirus; species Hymenochirus boettgeri. Next base: position 69,855,481 of record CM033474.1, on the reverse strand, counting down.
TTAGATAATTTGGTAGATATTCTATGTTAACTGTCAGTAGTGGTTACACATTTTAATTTGGTGTAATATTCTAGGAGTGCAGTTTAGTTTGGGGGGGTCTCTGTACAGGAAACTTCGGGTACCTACATATATCTGGTATCGTTGTACTCGGGAGTATCTGAGCTTTTAGAAACAGTAAGATTTTTGTGTGTAACTTAAGATAACTATAAGAAAATGGGAAAAATCCATGAAAATTTGCAAATTTTTCATTTTTTTTACATATTTTACCCATAATTCCAGTAAAATTTCAAGAAAAGTTACAAAATTTTGTTACCATATTAAAGTAGACTTTGTGCTGAAAAAAACAATGTATAATATTCCTGATTTACTGCAAGGTTTCCTACTGTAAAATTAGTCTAAAGCGATATAAGGACAAAATCCTGAAAATTCTTCTGGCAGTTAACGCAAAAAAAAAATGAAAATCTCCTGGCAGTGAAAGGGTTAAACATGTTTGGTGACAGTGACATGTTCCCCAAACCATTTCCCAGGTGCCACAGCCATTTACAGTACGTTAACTTTGTGTAGTTTAGCTGTAAAATATTCAAACTTTTCGAACAATCACTCCCCATTGACTTTATGGGTCCGAATTCGAACTTTTATGAAGTTCGAAAACAGATTGAACTTTATGAAGTTCGGCCGTCTCTATTGGGAGCTATGCCTTGTACCAGTGTGTGTCGAACTTTGGGCATTCCAGATATGGGAAAATACAACTCTCTGCATGTTGCACACATGGCATGCTGGGAGTTTTAGTTTCCAAAGATTGAGTCACAGCCTTACACTATATGGTCTAAATCACATAGAAAAGCCTCAGCTTATTATAGTATATGAAAACCATAGAGAAAGGTATGGATCACGTCTGTAGTTGATAGTTTAATGCCCTCCAGTATGGTTATAAATAACCTCAAAACACCAAATGGCACATGGTAACTTCCTATGGATGTAACAGACATGATAGCGCCCCCAATGCTAGGGGCCTTTAATTGGATGTCCTTACGAGTGAATTTTGCAGAAACGCAAGGTAGATAACCGTAGCAAACCGTGCCAGACCGGAACAGCTAGAGCTAGCAAGATAGTCTTGTATATAGATGGGAATAGATTCAAGAGGGAAAAATTTCTTCTTTACAAGGCACTGGTAAGGCCTCATTTGGAATATGCGGTGCAGTTTTGGAATCCCATATACAAAAGGGACATCTTGGAAATGGAAGGAGTTCAGAGAAGGGCAACTAAAATAAAGGGGCTTGACTATGCAGGCAGATTAGACAAGTTAGGGCTGTTTACAGTGGAGAAGCGACATTTGCATGGGAATATGATCACTTTATACAAACAAATATTAATAGGCCTTATAATAAACTCTGGGCATTGTTCACGAATAGGTCATATCAGGACTCGTGAACACCGTTTTCTTTACTGTGAGAGCGGGGTGAAACTGGAATTGTCTCCAGCAGAGTGTGGTAACGGCAAAGTCATTGAATAGCTTTAAAAGTGGGCTAGATAAGTTTCTAGAACTAAAAAAGAATATTGGTATTAATACATATTGCAGTTCTGGTTGATCCAGGGATTCTTTCCGATTGCAATCTGTGACACTTGCAGTTTTAGATTTGGGCAGATTTATTTTTCCTGAAAATCTATGAAGGTGAAAAGCTGGGACCTTTAGAATAGGGTTACCTCATGGCTGGAAGGCTTTTCATTCTTATGATCATAGCAATGTGTGCTAAAACCCTTTGTTTATATGTATGCCAGTGTGCAGATAATATTGTATGGGGCCTAGGAATGTGCATTGATATATTTTATTTGAATGAATTCTTGACCAGATCAGAAGCACTTCCACCATATTCAAGCGTAATTATCCCAAGGAGTGCCCCACAGTCCTATTGTGTGTATATATACACTGCCTTTAAAATCAGTCCACCCCTTCTATAAAAAATTGATATGTAGGACCCCCTAAACACCAGATGCATTGTTCTAAATGGCAAGGAATCCAACTTACCAAACTCCACCGCCTGTCTCTTTCTACTTCTGGTGTCACAGCCAACTGCCATTATGATCAAGCCTCCATGCCATGAATATTAAGGGAACGCTGCAGCAGGAGAGTTAATGCATCAGAGTTTTTACATATTTTTATAGAAGGGTGGGTGTGCCCTTTAACCAATCCCAAAAAAAAAAAAAAAAAAAATTAAGCCATTTATACTAGATGAATTACTGCAAAAGGACACCTCTAAGTTCAAGGACTTAAAAAAAAAAAAGATTTGCAAGTGGTCTGACAATTCCCATCTGTTGTGGTGAAAGTTTTCAAAACCAATCATGCAGTACACACCCATGATTTACAGACATCTGTGGTGCCAACTAAATCCAAGTTTTGCCCAACAGACATTTGGCCAAATAAAAAAAAAAAAAAAAAAAGCAAATATTTTGGGCTGTAATATTGGTGGTATCAGCCATCTCTGACAGAAGTTTGTTGTGCTTTTGTCAAATAAGGCACTTCTAGAAATGTTAGATACAAAGCAGATAAGTGTTCAAGCCCAAAGTTATTTTAGCATCCCAATTAACACACGACCAGAGGGAGTCAAGCCACAACTGAATACATTTCTAGAGCTTTCTTCACACCTTAAAAAGGTATTATTGGAAGCTATGTTAGCCAAGAGCACACAAGTATATATATTTTTATTTAAATAATTTCCCATTGTTGGAAACCAATTCTTCACTTACTACCACTTTACATGTGTGCAGTTTGTTGCTGGAAAGACAACAGTTGGCATGTGTGAATTGCATCATGGCAATTCAACCCCAGTGCTGGTTACCATGCATGCTTAACATGGGTCAAAGGTTGTGGGTGGGTTTTCTATTCATGAACGACCCCCGACTGAATGATACACATGGAATCAGCCATTCATCGCCAAGCTGGACATGTTTACAAACCTTTAGATAGATTGCTGATAGCTTTGTAGGTGCCCTTCCCACAAATAGGCACACAAGATTAAAAGTTTAAAGCTCCATATTTATTTACAGCAGTTTGGAGGCATGGGGCTGGTGGATGATTGTCATACAGAGTTCAAGTTTTGTTTACTAATACAGTAAATTCTGATGAATAGGCAAATAGGGTATCAAATTTAGAAATACAACAATCAGCTTAAGTACAACACTACTACATGTAAACATTAAATGTATATTTTTCAAGAAAGTTTCTAGAACTACTTACAAGGTTAGTTTAGCAATGAGGGTGACAATTTACAGTAACAAGTGGTAAATTATTCTATATGATCCCTGCTTATTTTTCAGAAGTGGAGCATGCTCATTCCTGAAAAGATTGCACTTCTCAGTTGACTGAAGTACACACTGAAGCCATTATCACTTTTGGCCGCTGCTTCAATTGGTCTGTATTCCTTGTATTTCCTGCAAAATTACATTTAAAGTTTCAGTATAGGCTAAAATATACAATGTATTGTATACACCTCAAACTCATGGCTTGCACTTACTTAAAAAAATACCACCAATCACTGCTGCAACAAATACCACTATGGCCAAAGGAATCAGAACAGCCTCTGCAGTCTTTGGTTGGAGGGCCCTGGAGAAATTTAATTACAGTAGTTAGCAAATCCTAATGAACAGCCGAGGTCAGGACAAGAACTTCTCCACCCACCTTTAATACTTACTTCCATCTACAGACACCAGGGTGCTTGCAAGAGCAAGACTTGCATCATCACTTAGGGTAATTTAACACAATATGTCCCTGGTTCTTGTAAAAGCTCTCTTAGTGTTAACGAGCATTGGTCAGAGGTAGGTACTTCATCACAAACCACATTTGGGGAATCGTACATGAAGCGTCTGAGATGGTTGTGCAAGCATCCTTGGGCAGGCTACAAATAAATTAGAATTAAATTTCATTTTCAGAAAAAATTTTAAAGTCATTTAGCATAGGTCAGTTATTTACCTTCCTGGCAGGTCACTACGAAGTCGATTAAAGCATTATCCATTTGAGATACAGACACCTGGACATTGTCATTTCAACTATAGTCACTTGTAGTATGCCATCTGAAGGAGAGGGGAAAAAAAAAAAAAAAAAAAAAAAATTACCAAAGTACCACACTAGAATTGGCAAATGAATGTACACGCTAGCATTGACCAACCCCTCTGTAGAAACAGAGAAGACAAATCTTCAGTTTACTGGGACCCCAAAGAAGGCCACAGCATGTTCTACTCAAGTCTAATATTGAAACCTGCAATACCATAATTGGTGGGAACTTAAACTTTGGCCCATTTCTGAACGGAATGTAACTTAGGGCAAACTAACTAATGCAATTCAAGAATAGCGGAAAAAAACCAAAAACCTTAATACAGGTGTGCCCCCCCCCCCCAGATCCTCCCCCTAGTAAAAAAAAAAAAAAAAAAAAAAAAAAAAAAAAGACTAGGAGTGGAAACACGCTAACTAGACACCGAAAATAAAACCACTGGCAACCTGTATATACACTCGGTACCCACTATGTAAAATATATATAACCAAAAAGTCCACAAACAATTATTGCATATATAGCACCAATAATCAAAAATAGGCTGGCCATCCTTAATATATAAAATATATATCACAAGTCAACACTTAAATACATAAAAATATATCCTATTCTATAAAAGTCTGATACAGCCTGGTACAGTTTTGATCTAAAATAAAGCCAGTACAATTCCAAATAGCAAGGTAGAGTCTGGAAAAAGTGTATCCCAAATGCAATCCGTAATCAAGGAAATTATCTGGACTTTCACACTAGTGATTATATAGTAAGTCAATAATAAGCCTCCCTAAAAGGGCATGTCCACCCCCAAAAACTAAAATTTAACCTACTATTGGCCCCACTCTAGTGTATAAAATCCTTAACTTACATCCCAGCGCCAAAGTCCCCCAAAAGTTATAAAAACTGACCACCAGAAAAATTTTCTGCCTCTGAGCTGTCCCCGAGCAGCCCTTCACATCCTTCCCCCCCCCTCCCGTTTTGCTCTCCTCCCCCTAGTGTGAAAACCCTTTCCCACATAGTAAAGCTAGTTCCCCCAGCCCCAACTGCTATAATATCTTTTCCAGAGGACTCCCCCAATCTTTATTACCTTCCCTCTCTCCTCCGGCGTTCTTAACTGCCGGCAGTCAGTCCATGATTGGCTGCCTCTCAGCCAATTAGACACGGCTGCCAGTCCGGCCCCTGCTTGAAGTTCATGCAAGCAGAAGGCCGGGCATTGTGGTGGAGGAGAGAGGGAAGGTTAAGTAACGATCGGAGGTAAAGTAGCTCTACTATTTGACAAAAGTTTGGAAAAAGGGGTGAACATGCCCTTTAAGTGTTAAACAAAGTTAAGATTGTCGTAGTGTGAGATTGCATACCATACTCCAGCCCCCACAACAAGTCTCCGGTGCACTGTTCCCTCAATCCCCCGGACTGTAACCGCAGAACGGTCCGTGGCACTGGGATTCCTACTCAGGGAGAGTTCCGCGATCCTGTTACAATGGGGTCGTTACGGACTTTATAGAATATATATTAAGCGATGACAGGTCAGCCTAATTTTGATATTGGTGCTATATATGCAAAAATGTGTTGTGGGACTTTTGGGAAATATATTAATCTTATCAGTTGGTACTGATGTATATACAGGTTGCCAGTGGGTTTTAAATGCAATTCAGTTTTTATCTGTGCCAACAGCATGAGGGGATGGGCAGCTTAAACTTTGAGGACACAAATGTTTAGATCTACAAGACAACACTGTGCTCCCTAGTATATTAGATACTATAGACAAAACAGACTTCTGGGCATAAAAAAAAAAAAAAAAATCAATTGTTAAAATTAATTTTCACTACAGCAGCACATACCATTACTTCCCCCATCAACACAGGTGGATACCTGACAGCTCCATCACATTGAGAAGTGGGGGTAAAGTAACAAAGTACAAGTCGTAATTGCTTAAAACCAGGATGTCAGGACAATACACATTTTTAGTTTCTGGCAACATTTAGTGTGAGAATAGATCTGGATCTTTCAGCTTTAATCATTGAAGGTCCCATACCGACAATAGTGATCTTTGTTGTATAATATCCATACTGTAGATGAAACACGCTGCTGATGAAGTGGTGTGCTCTTCTGTTGTGGGTCCTTCAGATGTTAAAGTTACAAGTTCATTGGTAGTAGGGACTGGTTATCTGTGCCTGTTCCTCAGTAGCATTACCTGGACAAATTGAAATATACAAGTGTTGGGTCACTTCTACAATACTGATTACATTAGTGTTTCCCATAGAGATTAATGGTAGTCTCAGCACCCCTTTGATCAGAGTTGCTTAACTTTTAACTTTGCAGAACCCTTGAAACCCACATTAAGAAATTAAAAATTAATTATGAATTTACAGAATTCAAGTGATTAATGGATTAATCATATATACAGGGAGTCCTACATCAGTGGAATGTTAAGTTTATTTAAAAGGGGGTGCCATCCATAGTTTTCAGTGCTCCCAGTGTAGCATTGAGGTTCAGAAACCTTATTAATTGAAAAAAATATTCAACATATATGCATCATCCACAGGTTGACCACTAACGCTGCAGGAATCCAACAAGAAATGCAAGGTGGAAGCATACTACCACAAACTGAAGCTGTGAATATGTAGAAATGTTCACCTAATAAATTTGCCTTTTCACAATTAGTTGTTCATTAGTAAGCTTTACAGTACCATGCTGTCCAATAACAGGTACAATTAATATATTATCCTTACCAGTGGTGTTCTGAGCTGTGGGGGGTAGCTTGTGGTTGAAACTGCTGGAAACGTAGGTTGGAGCAACAGGAGTAGTTGGAACTGGTGTGCATGGGGCCTGGTATAGCAGCTTTTACAGTAGATTAAGGCTGAAGTTCCCAGCAGTGTGTACGTGTGAGTGGTGACTGGATTATTGGAGACAAAGGATCCACTTCACAAAAAATTCCAGGAATAGGACAGTATAGAGTTATGAGATAGTGACTGGGATCATGAATTCTGATGTCAAACATTATAGGAGAGTCCTAATAAAAGATTGTCTGAGGTATTGCGGTCATTCTTCTGAGAGATGTTCACATAAAAGGGAATTTGTTCTGAAAGATAAATTCATTACATTTCTGATGGAATTTGGTTAGACCAATTATAAAGACATCGACTACTGCACAGCATGGCCAGCCTTTATTGCCTCTGCACATGGGCACCCATTATTTTGTGCAGTATTCCAAAAAGATTACAATAAAGCAGACTTCTAAAATATACTAACCTTTTTCCTTTGGGGGGGGGGGGGGGGGGACAAAAAAAATAAACACAGAAACTATGTATTGCACTAAACATCTTTAGTTTAATTTTACCCATAGAGGCAATGGTTCTCATTTACCATTTTAGCTAGTTTGAAATATTGTATTTAACCTAGAGGACATAACTTAAGGGTACATTTGTCAAGCCTTTACATCTATTTATTCTAACTATTAAAAAAAACAAAAAAAAAAAAAACCTACTGTTACAACATACACCAAGCTTGCTTTTGCAACTGAGAATGGAGAATGTTGTCTATGGCCTCTTCTATAAACAGACATTTCCATCATCTGGGTGCCAGCAGTGATGTTTGTTGTATTCAATGACAGCATGGCTGAAGATCTTCCAGTTGTTGGTAGTATTGTCCTGAGAAGATGTTTAAATAAAATGAACCTTGGGTTATAGCAAAAACAATGCAAGACATTCTATTAGTAAAGCAGGAGGCCAACCTAAAGTTTGAAATATGTATATGAAGTTTCTTCTCTTCCAGTCACGAGTGTAAGGAAATGGTCTTCATCTGGAAACCGGTTGTAAAAGCTGCAGTTTCCCTCATTGCAGTATCAACCCAATTGGTCCAGTTATTACATATTGGTCTTGGTAGTTGGAAGAATGAACTAGGGAAAAGGCCAAAAAAAAAAAAAAAAAAAACATTTAATTAAATATACATAGTTATAAAATCCACACCTGTGCTTCCAGCATTTTGGGGATTTTCAGCGGTGTTGGCATAAACCAACCTTGATACAGACAGGAACAATCTGGAAGCTTCTAGGTAAAGTCAACTAAATTGAAGATACGATCCAACGCCCCCCCCCACCCCCCCCCCCCCCCCCCCCCCCAACTACATACCATTTAGGCTGTCTTCGTAAACGATATCTCCATTTCCATCTTCCTTCTGGCATCTAGGAAACTGGAGTGTTCAACAAAACGTAACATTTGACCCTATCAGCGCAGGGCTGTAATGGTCAGATGTGCCACCACTTTGCACCTGGAATAATAAAAATAGCAGATAGAATACACATGTGGGCACATTAACAGTTAGGCTTAAAATTTTATATGCATTGCTAGAAAATAAATATCCTCAAGTCTTCAACAAATTGAATTCTGACTTGCAATGCAGAGAAATCATATTAAATTACTTGGTGTTTTCATGCAGAAAATGTTTGACCAGATTCACTAAATGTAGTTGTAAATAGCTAATGGGAGTGCTTCCACAATCCTATGTATGGATTTATTGGGAAGCCAGGTCAAGCTTCCACGTGGTAATATCACCCCCAACATGCCCCCTTTATGGGAGGTCCTATGCCTTTAATAAGAAGCACTGGATGATGGCCTCTTCCATCATTTTAAAAAGCCAAAGGGGAAGTGGAGAAGCCTGTTGTATGGATCCAGCACACAACTATGAGAAATGCTAATGGTAATTGAAGAAAAAAGGTTAGAAGTTAAAACCTTTCAGACTGGGGGTTACCTTGACGTGGTTGGAAGACTTTACATGTGATCACAGTAATTTTACCAAAACCCAGGCATGGCCTTTGATATGGGCGACTGCACAAGTTGCATTACCAGGAGGGGGAAGGGGGGAGTCTTAAGTCACGGACCTGTAGGTCAAAGTGTGCATCAGTGCTACAGCCCCCCCCAGTTATAGTCCTGCAGATCACTGTGCATTTACAGGAAGATTCTATAAAAGTTCTCATCATAAAAATGGTGCTAATTTTGCCCCAATAAATCAGATCTTATTTTGGCTTGAAAAAGCCAAATTACTGTTCTTTCTATTTCTTCTTCGCTTTTTTGGATAGTGTGCTGTCTTCTAGCTAAGGAATCCGTGGAAGCGTTCCGGCAAATTTCGGACGTTTTTTCCCCCATAGACTATAATGGAACAATCCTCAAAGTGGATATTTCAAAAACAGTTTTTTTCATGGTCATAAATACAAATGGTGATACCCCCCCCACACACAGACCCAGATACACCCACTCCCATGGAAGCCCTATTTAAAGGGTAACTAAAGTCAAAAAAACTCATTTAGATTTATCCTCAATAAAAGTAGTTTTATGGTATAAACAAAAAAGGCAACCCCTCAACCAGACCCAGGCACACACCTGATATTACTTATCCATTACTGTGGTAGCCATACTTAAAGGGTAATAAAGTCAAAATTTTTTGACCAATCAAAAAGATGAGAGAGACAAAAAGTGTCTTACATTGAAAAACGGTGCTAATTTTGCCCTAACCAATCAGATGTTAGCCTTTGATTGATTGGATCAAAAGTTGCACCACTTTGGGCTGGGTACACACAAAAGTCCCAACAAGCGTTCCACTACAAACTCTTCATTCCCATTATGGAGTTTTAAAATCTGCAGCAACACACATTCCCTTCCAAAATGCAGCCCTTCAAGCCAAATTCTAAAGTTTATACTTAAACTTTCCCTTTCTAGTTTAACATTTGAAAGACACCTGATTGGTTGGGCCAAAATTAGCACCATTTTATGATAAGAACTTTTATTGAATACCCCACTAGTGTGTTGCGTGTGATGATGTACCGAATATTTACAAGCACACACTACAGATACTGAAAGACAGTAAACGCAGGTGGCAGACTTGATTTAAAGTAGCAAGGCAAGCAGCATTCAGCAGTGTATGTGTGCCAGAGGGGTGTCTTGAAGGGTGTGCTAGGCACCAGTAGCAAATCTTGCACCGGGGGTATTAACCTAAGGCCAGTCCTGCTAAAACCCCCTTTGTTTATAAAATTATGCCAGGAATGTGCATTGATTATCTTTTCTATGTTTGTCTAAATGTTTGACCAGATCAGTAGCACTCCGTAATACTGTAGTTCTAATTAGCCTAATTGGAGTGGTTTCACAATCCTGTATGTATGGATTTCATGTAGAAGTCAGTAACAAACTTCACAACTAGGCGGAGGGAAGGGGAAAAAGGATATACATGCTTCATCTACCTGTGCTAGGTCAGAAAGGTTTAAAATAAAAGTGAAAGTAACCGCAGAACTGCTGTAGTTAACGGCAGAGGATACCGGGTAAAGTTTTAAGTTCTAAACTTTTATTGGACATTTACTTAACAGGTTAGAACTAGCCATGGTTTTAAGAATTGTAGCTAGTGGGTGGGGTACGGGCTTACATGAACTATTAAATGCCTAATACATGGCTGCCAATCAAAGTTCAAAGTGATCCATCTAGGAGGGAGAGTAGTTTCTAGACCAGACCCCCAGTTCAGCATAGTTTAAGAAAGCAGGAAGGGTTGATTAGCAAATAACTCATACTTACATGATCATATCATGCAGCCATAATAACTCAGTCTATTGTTCATCTGGACGATCATGAGGAGTTATTACGGTTTTTGATCCACAAGCAAGGAAAATTTCATGGCGATAACTTTGCAAAAGAGTTCATGTGTCTTTAAACGAGAAATATACAATACCTCTCCAGCATTTGTCCCATCTTGATCGCGCAAGCTTTCCAGGAAGGAAGGATACAGTTTTCATCCAAGAATTACTACAGGAGACCAGCCACTTGATTTGGTTATGATGCTCCGAAGTCTGCCTTCAGAAACCATTACATCCTTAAATCTGAAAGAATTAAGCCACCATTACATACAATTAAGTTTCCAACTCTGTGTGCAGGATATTGTTAATTAGATTACGCTTCCCTAGATTTCAATATGAAGCATTTTAATTCCAGTCTATAAGGAGGAGTCAACTACAATATGTCCCAGATTTTGTGTAATTGCTTGTTACAGTGGTACAACATACAGCGCATCCCAAGAAGAACTTGATAAATAAACACTTCAATTTTTATAGCTTGCCATTATGAATAGAAAGTACCGACTACACTGCAGGTAGCATTGCAAGAAAGAATACGATTCAGGTGATCATTCAAAACTGAACACGACCAATTTGATAAAGGCATAGGCATTTTATACAACCATTATTTTTCACCAATACTATAACAGTGGGTTATTAAAGAAAAACGCCACTAAAGCTGAAAAAAAAAAAAATAACTAAAGAGTATCCATCCATACAGTGTAGGAGGCTGTAAGAAGAAGAGACCCATGGACCTCCCCAAAACAGACCTGCGCCCTCTACTGGCAAAAGTATCTTCAAGGTCTTTAACTTGCAAATAGCTGAATTATGCAAACTTAACCAGGTTTGCTCAATAGAATCTAGGATGCCAACAGCAGCCCCCCAGATATTTAAAAACTACAACTCCCGCATTCCTCCCTGGACTACAGGTTAGCTTACCAAAAAACCCTGACCATCCATCAGTTTACATTTTAGCTATAATAAAGTCACAATGCGATCCCTAAATGCACATTCCCAAAACAAATACATTAAAATTAAATGCACAGATAAAAAATACAAACTACAAGGCTAAATAACTGCAGGAAAGAACATCCAGATCTCACTTTTCCTGCTTGGGCTCCTGATACCAGAAGGAGAACCAGAACCAGCCCCACAGTTCCAAACAACTCATCCTTCCAGAATGTGAAATAAGCACCTCCTGTGCAGAATTTAAAGCAATTCTATTAGCCTCTCAGCTGGGTCATTAAACAAACGGCAGGGTGCACTAACCCCACCTCAGTCAGCCTCATCATGTGATACGTATTAAGTAAAAATGCCTCATTCATGCAGTTGTCCTCCCTCTTTCATGTGCCTATGAATCACTTCAAGCTCAAATGCTTTCACTCTCTAGGCTTCGTTTAAGCTAGTTGTTTTTAATGCAGAGAAATATTCATGTTTGGTTTGAGTTTTTTTATAATGCACTACATCGCAACGGGGCCATTTCACTTCTATTTCCCCGATGAAATCACACCAAAACAGCGCTTAGTGAGCACGAAGCCTTAGGGCTGGGCCATACAGCGTGTTTAAATTGTTTATCGTGTGCTAATAGCAGGGCTCGCGTGACCAATTGTGTGATAGCTTTTCGATTGCTTTACGTTATAACAAAAACGCATGCGTAACCAGAGTGTAAAAGCGAAGTGTGCTAGCCTGAAGTCAGTTTTGTCAGTTCCATTAGGAGCAAGAGGGCTTCTGAGAATGAAGTGCCCACTAATCTTCGTACAGCGGAGTATACACTATATACAGCGTCCATAGTATTAATATACACTCTACAGAGTCCAAGTATTAATATACACTATATACAGCAGCCCAAAAGATTAATATACACTATATACAGCAGTCCAATAGTATTAATATACAACTATATACAGCATGTCAATGTATTAATTACACTATCATACTGCGCCCAATAGTATTAATATACACTCTATACATCAGCCCAATAGTCGTTATATCAAACTAATACAGCAGTCCAATAGTATTAATTACACTATATACTCAGCCCAATAGTATGATTAACTATATACAGCAGTCCAATAGTATGAATATCACTATATAGCAGCCCATGTATTAATAACACTATATACAGCGACAATGTATTAATAACACTATATCAGCAGTCCATAGTATTAATTACACTAATATAGCCCAATAGTATTAATATACACGATATAAGAGCCCCCCCCAATAGTATTAATATACACTATTACAGCATCATAGTATTAATATACACTATATACAGCAGTCCAATAGTATTAATATACACTATACAGCAGCCCAATAGTATTAATATAACACTATATACAGCAGCCCACAATAGTATTAATATACACTATATACAAGCAGTCCAATAGTATTATATACACTATATACAGCAGTCCAATAGTATTCAATGTACACTATAACAGCAGCCCAATCGTATGAATTATACATATATACAGCAGTCAAGAGTAGTAATTATACACTATATACAGCAGCCAATAGTATTAATATACACTATATACAGCAGTCCAATAGTATTAATATACCTATATACACAGTCCAATAGTATTAATATCACACTATATACTAGCAGCCCAATAGTATTAATATACACTATATACAGCCGTCCCAAAGTATTAATATAACACTATTATACAGCAGTCCAATTAGTATTAATTTCACTAATACTGCAGCCCAATAGTATTACATATACACTATATACATCAGCCCAATAGTATTAATATAAGACTTATACAGCAGTCCAATAGTATTAGATTACACTATATTATATGCAGCCAATAGTATTAATATACACTATATACAGCAGTCAATAGTATAATATCACTATATACAGCAGCCCAATTAGTATTAATATACACTCTATACAGCAGGTCCAATAGTATTAAATACACTATATACAGCAGTCAATAGTATTAATATACACTATATACGCAGCCCAATAGTATTAATATACACTTATATTCAGCAGCAGTCCCCAATGCCAATCGCTATTAATATACATATATACGCAGTCCAATAGTATTAATAACACTAATAAGAAGTCCAATAGTATTAATATACACTAATACAGCACACAGCCCAATAGTATAATATAACTATATACAGCAGTCCAAATAGTATTATAGATACCTATATACAGCAGTCCAATAGTATTAATATACACTATATACAGGCAGAGCCAATAGTATTATATAACTTATACAGCACCAATTCTATTAATATACACATATACAGCCATCAATGTATATAATATACACTATACAGCAGCCAATAGTATTAATAAACACTATATACAAGCCGGTCCAATAGTTATTAATATACACTAGATATACAGCCGCCCAACTAGAATTAATATACCTATATACAGCAGTCCAATAGTATTATATACACTATATACAGCAGTCAATAGTCTTAATTTACACTATATACTGCAGCCCAATAGATAATACACTATATACAGCAGCCCAATAGTCTTAATATACACTATATACAGCATTGCCAAAGGATAATATTACACTATATACAGCAGTACAATAGAGATTAATAACACTATATACAGCAGTCCAATAGTATTAATATACACTATATACAGCAGCCAATAGTATTAATATACATATATACAGCAGCCCAATGTATTAATATACACTATATACAGCCGTCAATAGTATTATTTACAATATATACTGCAGGGCCCAATAGTATTAATATACACTATTACAGCAGCCCAATAGTATTAATATACACTATATACAGCAGCCAATGTATTAATATCACTATTAAAAGCAGCCAATGTTATTAATATACACTATATACAGCAGTCCCATAGTATTAATTCACATATAATAGCAGCCCAATTAGTATTAATTAACTATCTACGCAGCCCAATAGTATAATATAATATATACAGCAGCCAAAGTATAATGAACAATATTACAGCAGTCCAAACTATTATAAATACACCCATATACAGTCAGTTCCATTGTATTAATAGACACTAGTATACGCAGCCCAATAGTATAATTTACACCTCCTATATTTAGCAGTTCCAATTAATTTAATGTATACACTATATAGCAAGTCGTCCCATAGTATTCATATCACTATATACAAGCAGCCCCAATAGTATTAATATTACACTATATACAGCAGTCCCTCAATATATTTTGTAATATCAAACTTTATATATCATGCAGCCCCAAGATGTATACATATACATATAACAGTCACCCCATAGACTCACCTTAATTTATACACTATATACAGCAGTCCCTTATAGATATTCATACATACTACTGTATTTCATCCAAGCAGCCCATAGATATTAAGTCAATATCATGATATAACAGCAGCCCAATAGTATTAATATACACTATCATATACAGGAGCCCCATAGATATTAATATACACTATATACAGCCCATAGATAATATTACAATATATTATAGCAGCCCTAGATATACTATCCACCTATATATCCAGCATAAAGCCAGCCATAGATATATTAATATACACGATATATATGCAGCATACCCACATAGATTATTACATATACACTATACAGCAGCCCCATAGTATTTAATATTACACTATTATACTGCACAGCCACTAGTATTAATATACACTATATACAGCAGCTCCAATATTATTATATAACACATATACAGCAGCCTCCAAGAGTATTAATAACACTTATACAGCCCATAGTATAATATACACTATAATACGAAGCCAGCAATAGTATTAAATACACTATATACAAGCAGTCACATAGTATTAATATACACTATATACAGCAGTCCCAATAGTATGTAATATAATATACATATACAGCCAGTCATATAGTATTAAATACACTATATACCGCAGTCCATAGTCAGATACATATACACTATACAGCAGCCCAATGTATTAAATACATAATTACAGCAGCCCCATACATCATATATTAACTTATACAGCCGTCCATAGTATTAATATACACATATACAGCAAGCCCATATCAGTCGCATCGAATATTCACAAATTACAGCAGTTCCACTAGTAGTTATACTATATATCACACATATCACCGCAGTCCTATATACAGCAGTATATATTAATACACTATATACAGCAGCCCACCTATAGTATTATAACCCCGCATTTACACCACTTGACATTATTTTTACAATAACAAGTTCAGTCCTAATAGTTCATAATATAAAACTACACTAATATTAAAACGCCCAGTCCAATAGTATATATACACTATATACGCAGCCCTAGATAGTATTAATATACACTATATACAGCAGTCCCAATAGTATTAACCAATACCTCCCCTACATCCCTATATAAGTCAGTACATTAGTATTATTAATATACACTATATACAGCAGCTTTACCCAATACGTAGTAATAGTATCACTATAACAGCGCCCAATAGTATTAATATATACACTATATTACCAGCAGTGGCCCAATAGTATTAATATACACATATACAGCAGCCAATAGTATTAATAACACTATATACAGCAGCCCATAGTTATTATTCATATAACTATATACAGCAGCCCCATAGAGATAAGATAATACTATATACAGCAGCCCCATATATTTATATTGACACCTCTATATACAGCAGCCCATAGATATTAATACACTATAACAGCAGCCCCATAGATATTAATATTACACTATAGACAGCCTCCCATAGATATTCAGTACCATATATACAGCAGCCCAAAGTCATTAATATAGCTAATACACAGTCCGAATAGTAGTTAATATACACTATATACAGCATCCAATAGTATTAATATATAAACTATTATACAGCAAGCCCAAATAGTATAATCTACTTATATACATGCAGCACCAATAGTATTAATATAACTATATTAACAGCAGCCCCATAATATTAATATACCATATATACAGCGGCCCCATAGTTATTATAACACTAGTTACAGCAGCTCAAGTAGAATTAATATACACTATTACTGCAAAACAACAAAAGAAGGTGAGACCCGACCGAATGCGGTTGCAGTATGTGGGCTTTAATAGAAGAAGGATACACAAACATGTTTTGCGGTCCGTAAACACACAGGGTGGGACCTTCTGCTATTAAGCACCTACTGGCAAACTGCATTATTGGTCTGGTCTCTACCTCTCTTTGTTGTTTTCAGCATTAGTGCTATATACAATATATACTGCCAGCTCCCATAGAATTCATTTATACACTATATACAGCTAGCCCCCTAGTAGAATATTAATATACCAATATTTACAGGCAGTCACAGTAGATATTAATTTATTACCTAATACTGCAGCCCCATAGATATATACATATACGCCCCTTGATCTATAACTATATAACAGTCCATCGATTAATACACCACATCATAGATATTCAATATACACTATATACGCTAGTACCATAGACTAATATACACTATATACAGAGTCCCATAGATATGTAATATACATATATACAGCAGTCCATGAATTACTATACACTATATTACAGCCCCCATAGATATTAATGATTACATATATAACAGCCAGTCCCATCAGATATTAATATACACTATATACCGTCAGCCTCATAGATATGTAATAAACCTCCTAAATAGCAGTCCCATCGAGATATTAATATACACTATATACAGCAGCCTCAATAGATATATACACACTATATAGCAGCCAATATTATAACTACAGCAGTCCCATAGATATTAATACTACACATTACAGAGCCATGTATCAATACCACAATACACAGTCCCATATCATAATATCACTATATACAGCAGCCCATATAGATATTAATATACACTGATATACAGCAGTCCCATAGTTTCACATATCCAGCATAAATAATACTAACTAATACAGCCAGTCACCTATAGCTATGAGAAGATTTACACTAATACAGGCAGCAAGATATACTATAACATAGATATGAAATACACGATATATCAGCTTAGTCCCATAGATATTAATATACACTATATACAGCAGTCCATGATATATGTAATAACACTATTATACAGCAGCCCATATGATATACTTTCATATTACACTATATATAGCAGCCCCATCGATATTAATATACACTTACTACAGCAGCCCCATAGATATGATTATATACTAGATATCAGCATCCCCATGATGATAGTCATATACACATACCTTTCAGCAGCCCAATAGGATTAATATAAGTATATTACAGTCAATCGAATATACACTTAGTATTCAAGTACCATAGTATTACTACAAATTTACAGCAGCCTAATCAGTTAATATACATCGATGATATACAGAGCCCAAATTATTACAACTAACGACCATGATTAATATTACACTATATACAGCATCACCCATAGATAGTTAATACTACACTTATGACAGCATTCCTCATGAGATATTAATATACACTATATACAGCAGTCCATGATATTAATATACAATATTACAGCAGCTCCCATAGATATAATATACACTATATACAGCAGTCCCATTAGATATAATATACTACTAGATACAGCAGCCCCATTGAGATTATATTACACTATATAAGCCAGAGCCCATAGATATACATATGACAATATATATACAGCCCCATAGATATTAATATACACTCATATACAGTGCAGCCATAGATATTAAATATCATATATACAGCAGATCCCATGAGATATGTATTGCTAACACGTATATACAGCAGCCCAATTAGTTTTATATACGCTATATGTATACAGCAGTCAATGTAGTAATATACACTATAGACAGCAGACCCAATAGATTACTACCACCACTATATACAGCACGCCCCATTTAGAATTATATCACTATATACTGAAAACAAAAAGAAGGTAGAGACAGACCAGAAGATGGCAGGTCAGTTGGTGCTTTAATAGCAGAGGTACACAACATGTTTGGGTCCAACACAGGGTGGTACCTTCTGCATATCTAAAGCCACCACTGCAACGTGCATTCTGGTCTGGTCTTACCTTCCTTTTGTTGTTTCAGCATTTATGTGCTATAACATATATACTGCAGCCACGTAGATAGTCGTATACCACTAATACAGCCAGCCATAGATATTAATTACACTATATACAGACCCCCCATGCAATATAAATATGACAGCAGTCCCATATCTTCATATAACTATACAGCACCATAGATATTCATATACACTATACTAACAGCATTCGATATAACTAGCAGCGCCCATAGATGATTAATATACACTCTATACAGCAGTATAGATATTAAATACCAACCCTATGACAGCAGTGCCATAGATATTAATATACACTGATATAACAGCAGTCCCATAGATATTAATATACACTATATACAGCAGTCCCATAGATATTAATATACACTATACACAGTCCCAATAGATACTATATAGCAGTCCCTATATTAATATACACTATATACAGCAGCTCATAGATATTATATAACTATATACGCAGCCCATAGATATTTCAAAACACTAATACAGCAGCCCATAGCATGAATATACACTATTATCAGCAGAATCCCATAGATATTAATATACACTATTACAGCAGTCCATAGAATTAATCATATATAACACCGATTTACTATCCTATAGACAGCAGTCCCCATAGATATTAAATATACACTATATCACAGCAGCCTCTCGTATGATATTAATATACGACCTATATTACAGCAGCCCCTAGTAATATAACTATATACCACAGCCAATGATATAATATACACTATAACAGCCAGCCCCATAGATATTAATATACACAATCCACAGATAGTATATCCTAACAGCAGTCCCATAGATATTAAATATACACTATTAACAGCTAGTCCCATAGATATTACACATACACTATATAACAGGCAGCCTCATAGATATTAATATACCCTATATACAGCTATCCCCAAGATATTTAATTATACACTGATATACAGAGCACCAATGATATTAAATACACTATATATACAGCATCCCCAAAGATATTCGATAACACTATATACAGCAGCCCCAATAAATTCATATACACTTATATACAGCAGTCCCATAGATATTATATACACATATACAAGCAGCCAATAGATATTAATATATACACTAATACAGCAGCCCATAGATATAAATATTACACTATATACAGCACCACATAGAATTATATATCACTATATACAGCAGTCCCATAGTATTAACTTAACACTATACACGAAATTTTTTTCCCCATAGATATATAATATACCACTATATTACAGCGACAGTCCTATGAGAGAATAATACACTATTATAACAGCAGTCCCATAGATTATTAAATATACAAACTATACTAAGCAGTACCATAGATATTACATATACACTATATAAGCAGTACCATAGATATTAAATATACCACTAATACAGCAGCCCCACTAGCACGAATTAATTATATTCACTATATACAGCAGAACACCATAGATATACATATACATAGATATAGCAGCCCACATAGCCATCTAAATACACTATATTACAGCAGCCCCCCATAGATATTAATATAACTTATAACAGAATCCCCATGTATTCATATACAACTATATAAGCAGCCAATAGTTTATATACGCTATATACAGCAGTCCAATCAGTATTTAATAGAACTATATACAGCAGGCCCATAGTCATTAATATACATATATACAGCAGCCCCATAGATATAATTCACTATACTGAAAAACAACAAAGAAGGTAGAGACCAGACAGAATGCAGGTGCAGTGGTGCTTTAATAGCAGAGGTTACCACCAACATGTTTTGGTCCAACACAGGGTGTACTTATGCTATTAAGCACCACTGCACCTGAAATTCTGTGTGGGGTCTCTATTCTTTGTGGTTTTCAGCATTTTATGTGCTAGCATACAACTATATTACTGCAGCCCATAGTATTCTATACACTATATACAGCAGCCCCATAGATATAATATACACTAATCAACCGCATCCCCTAGATGTTCACAATATACTGACCCCCAATCGATATCATATACACTAATACAGCAGCCCCATAGTATTCATATACAATTACAGGCGCCCCATTAGAGTATAATAACACAGATACACGCCGAGACCGCACTAGATTTAATATACACTATATACAGCAGTCCCCATAGAATTATATACTATAACAGCACATATTAATCCATCGATACAGCAGTTCCTAGAAGTTAATATTACACTATTACAGCAGTCCCATAGATATTAAAATAGCACTATAGACAGCAGTCAGCCATAGATATTAAATTAAAATATATACAGCAGCACATAGATAAATACTATATACAGATAGTCATACATTAATATCATTATCAGCAGCCCATCGAATACAATATATAGTCCCATATAACAATTATATATCAGCAGCCCCATAGATATATTAATTATCTATGACAGCAATCCCATAGATATTCATAACATATATACAGCAGCCAATAGTATTAATATACGCTATATACAGCTAGTCCATATTCACTTAACAATACACCTATATACAGGCATCCCCATAGATATAATATACACTATATACTGCAGCCCAAGAGATCATTACACTAAAGAATCACACGAGATTAACTAATCAGCAGCCCCTAGCTATACATATACATATAACAGAGTCCTCATAGATATTAATAAACATATACAGCAGTCCCATAGATATTAATATACACGATATATACAGCAGTGTCCCATAGAATTAATATACACGAATCACAGCCAGCCCTAGATATAATAACACTATATACAGCCAGTCCCATAGATACTAATATACACTTATATCACAGCAGGCCCTATAGTATAAAAAGATGCCACCTTATAGATATTATCACTATATACCAGAGCCCAATAGATATTCATATAACACTATATACGAAGCGACTCATAGTGACTAGTATACACTATAACAGTCAGTCCCCTAGATACGTTAATATACACTATATAAGGCAGTCAAGTGCCCATAGATATTAATATACATATATACAGCAGTCCCATAAATTAATATAAACTTATATACACAGCCATAGATTTAATATAACTATATCAGCAGTCCCATGAATTAATCTAACAACTAAGTACAGCAAGCCAAATTAGATATTAATATACACTATATACAGCAGCCCCATAGATATTAATATACACTAATACAAGCGAGCCCCATAGATCATTAATATACACTTATATACAGCGTCCACAAGATTAATATAACTATATACAGCAGTCCCATAAGATATTAATTATACCACTATATGACAGCAGCCCTATAGATATGTAATATACACTATATACGCATCCCCATAGATATTAATATTACAATTATACAGCAGCCCAATAGAATTAAATACACTATATCAGCCAAAGTAACCTATCAAAACACCACCCAAGATATCTAGACCTTATCACCACCCATAATAATATACACCTTACAGCAGCCCTAGATATTAAATACACTATTACGCCAGCCCATGATTAGAATCATATACACTATGAACAGCAGCCCAAATAGATATTAATATACACTATATTCCACTAAAGACAATTACAGCAGCCCATAGATATTAATATACACATATACAGCATCCCCTAGATATACATATACAACTAATACGCAGTCCTAGAGTATTAATATACACTATTACAGCAGGCTCCATAGGATATATCAATCTAACAAAAGACTAATAAATTATACAGCAGTCACATAGATATTACTATAACATATAAAGCAGTCCCATAGATATTAAATACACTATATACAGCAGCCCATAGATATTAATATCAATATCAGCACCCCATAGATATACATATACACGATATAATAGGCAGCCCATATAGATCATTAATATACACTAGATTAACAGCAGCCCCATAAGATTAATATCTCTATACCACAGCATCCCAACGAGATATTCATATACATATATCCAGCATGCCAAATAGTATTAATATACGCTATATACGCAGTCCACAGATTAGTATACACTATTATGACAGCAGCCCAATAGCCTACTTAATATACACTATATACGGCTAGCCCATAAGCGATATTAATATCACTATATATGAAAACACACAAAGAAGGTAGAGACCGACAGAGTGAGGTTGCAGTGGTGCTTTAATAGCAGAAGGTACACATAACATTGTTTGGGTCCAAACACGGGTGTACACTTCTGCTATTAAAGCACACTGCAACTGCAATTTGGTTTGGTGTTCTACGCTTTTTTGTGGTCTTCAGCATGTATGTGTAAACCGATATATGCAGCCCATAGCTATTCAATACACTCTTTACCAGGCCCAGTAGTAAATATCATATATTACAGCATCCCCAAGATTTAATAGTACATATATACTGCAGCTACCCATAGATATTCATATACAACTTTATACAAGAGCCAATAGACTATTCATATTACACTATATACAGCAGCCTCATAGATTATTAATATACACTATATACAGCAGTCCCATAGAGATTAATATACACTAATACTAGCCAGTCCATAGATATTTTTAAAATTTTTTCTTGTAACTGCACTTCTAAATGCGTCCCATTTGAGCTAGTTGGTGGCCTCGTCTCTGTTTGCACCCACGCAAATGGCACACCGTTTGATTCAGGACATTGCTATTTAGTGGGTTTTTTTGCTTGTCAAGTGGGTTTAGGTAGGATTTCAACCCTTGAATCATCTCATTTTATTTTTCACAAAATCTCGTAAAAACACCGAGTTCTTTGGATCGCTGGGTCTGGAATTCTTCATGCATGTATGAAAGCATGGCACCGTAACGTAGCTGAAGGTGTGTAGATTCCAAAAATATATAGTTTGTGGAGGGAATTTCCATGTTTCGGGACTGTTTCCTTAGAAAAAGTGTAGGCTGTTCAAATTACAGAGCACTTTGATTTTTTCTTGTAATTGCATTTGTGCATGCGTCCCATTTGAGCTAGTTGGTGGCCATGTCTCTGTGTGCATCCACGCATATGGCATACCGTTTGATTCAGGACATGTGGAAGATTGCTATTTAGTGGGTTTTTTTGCTTGTCAAGTGGGTTTAGGTAGGATTTCAATCCTTGAATCATCTCATTTTATTTTTCACAAAACCTCGTAAAAACACGGAGTTCTTTGGATCGCTGGGTCTGGAATTCTTCATGTATGCATGAAAGCATGGAACCGTAACGTAGCTGAAGGTGTGTAGATTCCAAAAATATATAGTTTGTGGGGGAATCTCCATGTTTTGGGACTGTTTCCTTAGAAAAAGGGTAGGCTGTTCAAATTACAGAGAACTTTGATTTTTTCTTGTAATTGCATTTGTGCATGCGTCCCATTTGAGCTAGTTGGTGGCCACGTCTCTGTGTGCATCCACGCATATGGCATACCGTTTGATTCAGAACATGTGGGAGATTGATATTTAGTGGGGGGGTTTATTTGCGGGGGGCATTTCAAAGTTTTGGGGCTGTTTGAAATTACAGAGCACTTTGATATTTTTCTTGTAATTACACTGGTGCATGCGTCCCATTTGAGCTAGTTGGTGGCCACGTCCCTGTGTGCATCCACGCATATGGCATACCGTTTGATTCAGGGCATTTGGAAGATTGATAATTGACAAGTTTTTTTTACATGACATGGAAATTTGCCATGATTTTTAACTTTGAATTGTATTTTTATAAATTTTTCCTGAAAATCGAATCGTAAGAAAGCGAAATTGTACACAAAACTGCACCCACACCATTGGTGGTATGCATAAAAGAATCACACCATTGTGTAGCTGAAGGTGTGTAGAGTCCAAGAATATATAGTTTTGGGGGGTATTTCTAATATAGAGGGGTGTTTAGTCTGACAAATCTGAAAAGTTGCTTGTAATGGGCCACTGTCATTGGCTCACTTTGTGGCTAGTGTGATTCCACGTCTGCGTGTGTAACCATACATAGGGCATACCGTTTGATTCAGAACATTTGGGAGATTGAATTTGGTAACTTTTTTTTACATTACTTGGGATTTTGGCATGATTTCTACCTTTGAGAGGTTTTTTTTTAAATTTTTTAGAAAATCTGCTAAAGCTGTGAACTTCTACGAAGAACTGCGCCCACACCATTGATGGTACGAATGAACAAACTACAGAATTTCGTAGATAAGGTGTGTGGATTCGAGAATATATGGTTTGTGGGGGTGTTTGTGGGGGAAAAATTGCAGACTGTTCAAATTCAGATTTGACATATTTTTTGCTGTTTCTGAGCCATTGTGCATTGTTTCACTTTGTGTCTTTGGCTTCACGTCCACGTGTGTAACCACACTATGGCATACCGTTTGATTCAGGACATTTGGGAGATTGATATTTAGTAGCTTTTTTTACATTCCTTGGGGTTTTGGCATGATTTCTACTTTTGAAGTTGTTTTTGTTCATTTTTTCAGAAAATGCGAATTTCTAGAAGAACTGCGCCCACACCATTGATTGTATGAATGAACAAAACTACAGCGTTACGTAGCTGAAGGTATGTAGATTCTGAGAATATATAGTTTTGCGGGGGTATTTCCAAGTTAGAGGGGTGTTCAGTTTGGAAAATCTGGGAAAATGCTGTTATTGGCTCACTGCGCATTGTTTTACATTTTGACTAGTCGCTTCCACGTCAGTGTGTGTAACCACACATATGGCACACCGTTTGATTCAGGACATTTAGGAGATTGATATTTGGTAAGTTTTTTTTACATTACATGGGGTTTTGGTGTGATTTTGTAACTTTGAAATGTATTTTTCTCTATTTTTCCAGAAAATTGTGTAGAAATGCGAAATTCTACGAAGAACTGCGCCCACACCATTGATGGTATGAATGAACGAACTACAGTGCTACATAGCTGAAGGTGTTTAGATTTCAGGAATATATAGTTTGTGGGGGGTATTTCTGAGTTATCAGGGTGTTTTGTGGAAAAAACTGCAGACTGTCCAAATTCGGAGTTGGCTAAATATTTTCGCTGTTTCTGAGCCATCGTGCATTGTCTCACTTTGTGGCTTTTCGCTTCCACGTCCGCGTGTGTAACCACACATATGGCATACCGTTTGATTCAGGACATTTGGGAGATTGATATTTAGTAACTTTTTTTTAGATTCCATGAGGTTGTGGCATGATTTTTACCTTTTGAAGTTGTTTTTTGTTCATTTTTTCAGACGAATTCGAACTTCTACAAAGAACTGCGCCCACACCATTGATGGTATGAATGAACAAACTACAGCGTTACATAGCTGAAGGTGTGTAGATTTCACGAATATATAGTTTGTGGGGGTTATTTCTAAGTTACGGGGGTGTTTTGTGGAAAAAACTGCAGACTGTCCAAATTCGGAGTTGGCTAAATATTTTCGCTGTTTCTGAGCCATCATGCATTGTCTCACTTTGTGGCTTTTCGCTTCCACGTCCGCGTGTGTAACCACACATATGGCATACCGTTTGATTCAGGACATTTGGGAGATTGATATTTAGTAACTTTTTTTTAGATTCCATCAGGTTTTGGCATGATTTCTACCTTTTGAAGTTGTTTTTTGTTCATTTTTTCAGAAAAGTGCGAACTTCTACAAAGAACTGCGCCCACACCATTGATGGTATGAATGAACAAACTACAGCGTTACATAGCTGAAGGTGTGTAGATTTCAGGAATATATAGTTTGTGGGGGTTATTTCTAAGTTACGGGGGTGTTTTGTGGAAAAAACTGCAGACTGTCCAAATTCGGAGTTGGCTAAATATTTTCACTGTTTCTGAGCCATCGTGCATTGTCTCACTTTGTGGCTTTTCGCTTCCACGTCCGCGTGTGTAACCACACATATGGCATACCGTTTGATTCAGGACATTTGGGAGATTGATATTTGGTACCTTTTTTTTACATTCCATGGGGTTTTGGCATGATTTCGACCTTTTTGAACGTTGTTTGATGTTCATTTTTTTTTTAAATCTGGTAAAAGTGCAAACTTCTACGAATAACTGCGCCCACACCATTGATGATATGAATGAACGAACTACAGCGTTACATAGCTGAAGGTGTGTAGATTTCAGGAATATATAGTTTGTGGGGGGTATTTTTGAGTTGGGGGGGTGTTTTGTGGAAAAACTGCAGACTGTTCAAATACAAAAATGGCTAATTTTTTTTGCTGCTACTGACATTTGGCACTGGTCACGCTCTGGGTTAGTTGGCAGCCATGTCTCTGGGTACACCCATGAATGTGGCATACCGTTTTATTCGGGAGGGGTTAGGCTTTCATATTTGAGATGCGTTTGAACTTTCCTCCACAGTTTTTAGCTGAAATTCGCATTTGATTTTGTCTCTGATTTTACAGTTGAGGAAAAAAAGGAAAATGTGAGAAAGTAACTTACAATTTGACGAAGAGCTGCGTCCGGGTATCTGCATTTTGATCGAAACTAACCTCACTCGTAAAATCCTGCGAGTGTGTAGTTTCTAAAAATCTCTCACTTGGGGGGATATTTTAGATAATTTGGTAGATATTCTATGTTAACTGTCAGTAGTGGTTACACATTTTAATTTGGTGTAATATTCTAGGAGGTGCAGTTTTAGTTTGGGGGGGTCTCCTGTACAGGAAACTTCGGGTACCTACATATATCTGGTATCGTTGTACTCGGGAGTATCTGAGCTTTTAGAAACAGTAAGATTTTTGTGTGTAACCTTAAGATAACTATAAGTAAAAATGGGAAAAATCCATGAAAATTTGCAAATTTTTCATTTTTTTTACATATTTTACCCATAATTCCAGTAAAATTTCAAGAAAAGTTACAAAATTTTGTTACCATATTAAAGTAGACTTTGTGCTGAAAAAAACAATGTATAATATTCCTGATTTACTGCAAGGTTTCCTACTGTAAAATTAGTCTAAAGCGATTAAGGACAAAATCCTGAAAATTCTTCTGGCAGTTAACGCAAAAAAAAATGAAAATCTCCTGGCAGTGAAAGGGTTAAACATGTTTTGGTGACAGTGACATGTTCCCCAAACCATTTCCCAGGTGCCACAGCCATTTACAGTACGTTAACTTTGTTAGTTTAGCTGTAAAATATTCAAACTTTTCGAACAATCACTCCCCATTGACTTTAATGGGTCCGAATTCGAACTTTTACTGAAGTTCGAAAACAGATTGAACTTTATGAAGTTCGGCCGTCTCTATTGTTGAGCTATGCCTTGTACCAGTGATGTCGAACTTTGGGCATTCCAGATATGGGAAACTACAACTCTCTGCATGTTGCACACATGGCATGCTGGGAGTTTTAGTTTCCAAAGATCTGAGGTCACAGCCTTACACTATATGGGTCTAAATCACATAGAAAAGCCTCAGCTTATTATAGTATATGAAAACCATAGAGAAAGGTATGGATCACGTCTGTAGTTGATAGTTTAATGCCCTCCAGTATGGTCTAAAATAACCTCAAACACCAAATGGCACATGGTAACTTCCTATGGATGTAACAGACATGATAGCGCCCCCAATGCTAGGGGCCTTTAATTGGATGTCCTTACGAGTGAATTTTGCAGAAACGCAAGGTAGATAACCGTAGCAAACCGTGCCAGACTGGAACAGCTAGAGCTAGCAAGATAGTCTTGTATATAGATGGGAATAGATTCAAGAGGGAAAAAATCTTCTTTACAAGGCACTGGTAAGGCCTCATTTGGAATATGCGGTGCAGTTTTGGAATCCCATATACAAAAGGGACATCTTGGAAATGGAAGGAGTTCAGAGAAGGGCAACTAAAATAAAGGGGCTTGACTATGCAGGCAGATTAGACAAGTTAGGGCTGTTTACAGTGGAGAAGCGACATTTGCATGGGAATATGATCACTTTATACAAACATATTAATAGGCCTTATAATAAACTCTGGTGCATTGTTCACGAATAGGTCATATCAGGACTCGTGAACACCGTTTTCTTTACAGTGAGAGCGGTGAAACTGGAATTGTCTTCCAGCAGATGTGGTAACGGCAAGTTCATTGAATAGCTTTAAAAGTGGGCTAGATAAGTTTCTAGAACTAAAAAAGAATTATTGGTATTAATACATATTGCAGTTCTGGTTGATCCAGGGATTCTTTCCGATTGCAATCTGTGACACTTGCAGTTTTAGATTTGGGCAGATTTATTTTTTCCTGAAAATCTATGAAGGTGAAAAGCTGGGACCTTTAGAATAGGGTTACCTCATGGCTGGAAGGCTTTTCATTCTTATGATCATAGCAATGTTGCTAAAACCCCTTTGTTTATATTGTATGCCAGTGTGCAGATAATATTGTATGGGGCCTAGGAATGTGCATTGATTATATTTTATTTGAATGAATTCTTGACCAGATCAGAAGCACTTCCACCATATTCAAGCGTAATTTATCCCAAGGAGTGCTCCCACAGTCCTATTGTGTGTATATATACACTGCCTTTAAAGATCATGTCCACCCCTTCTATAAAAATTTGATATGTAGGACCCCCTAAACACCAGATCCATTGTCTAAATGGCAAGGAATCCAACTTACAAACTCCACCGCCATGTCTCTTTCTACTTCCTGGTGTCACAGCCAACTGCCATTACTGATCAAGCCTCCACTGCCCATGAATATTAAGGGAACGCTGCAGCAGAGAGTTAATGCATCAGAGTTTTTACATATTTTTATAGAAGGGGTGGGTGTGCCCTTTAACCAATCCCTAAAAAAAAAAAATTTAAGCCATTTATACTAGATGAATTACTGCAAAAGGACACCTCTAAGTTCAAGGACTTAAAAAAAATAAAAAGATTTTGCAAGTGGTCTGACAAATTCCCATCTGTTGTGGTGAAAGTTTTCACAACCAATCATGCAGTCCACACCCATGATTTACAGACATCTGTGGTGCCAACTAAATCCAAGTTTTGCCCAACAGACATTTGGCCAAATAAAAAAAAAAAAAAAAAGCAAATATTTTGGGCTGTAATATTGGTGGTATCAGCCATCTCTGACAGAAGTTTGTTGTGCTTTTGTCCAAATAAGGCACTTCTAGAAATTGTTAGATACAAAGCAGATAAGTGTTCAAGCCCTAAAGTTATTTTAGCATCCCAATTTAACACACGACCAGAGGGAGTCAAGCCACAACTGAATACATTTCTAGAGCTTTCCTTCACACCTTAAAAAGGTATTATTGGAAGCTATGCTTTAGCCAAGAGCACACAAGTATATATATTTTTTTATTTAAATAATTTCCCATTGTTGGAAACCAATTCTTCACTTACTACCACTTTACTGTGTGCAGTTTGTTGCTGGAAAGACAACAGTTGGCATGTGTGAATTGCATCATGGCAATTCAACCCCAGTGCTGGTTACCATGCATGCTTAACATGGGTCAAAGGTGTGGGTGGGTTTTCTATTCAATGAACGACCCCCGACTGAATGCATACACATGCGAATCAGCCATTCATCGCCAAGCTTGGACATGTTTACAAACCTTTAGATAGATTGCTGTATAGCTTTGTAGGTGCCCTTCCCACAAATAGGCACACAAGATTAAAGTTTAAAGCTCCATATTTATTTACAGCAGTTTGGAAGGCATGGGGCTGGTTGGATGATTGTCATACAGAGTTCAAGTTTTTGTTTACTAATACAGTAAATTCTGATGAATAGGCAAATAGGGTATCAATATTTAGAAATACAACAATCAGCTTAAGTACAACACTACTACATGTAAACATTAAATGTATATTTTTTTCAAGAAAGTTTCTAGAACTACTTACAAGGTTAGTTTAGCAATGAGGTGACAATTTACAGTAACAAGTGGATAAATTATTCTATATGATCCCCTGCTTATTTTTCAGAAGTGGAGCATGCTCATTCCCTGAAAAGATTGCACTTCTCAGTTGACTGAAGTACACACTGAAGCCATTATCACTTTTGGCCGCTGCTTCAATTGGTCTGTATTCCTTGTATTTCCTGCAAAATTACATTTAAAGTTTCAGTATAGGCTAAAATATACAATGTATTGTATACACCTCAAACTCATGGCATTGCACTTACTTAAACATAATACCACCAATCACTGCTGCAACAAATACCACTATGGCCAAAGGAATCAGAACAGCCTCTGCAGTCTTTTGGTTGGAGGGCCCTGGAGAAATTTAATACAGTAGTTAGCAAATCCTAATGAACAGCCGAGGTCAGGACAAGAACTTCTCCACCCACCTTTACTACTTACTTCCATCTACAGACACCAGGGTGCTTGCAAGAGCAAGACTTGCATCATCACTTAGAGTAATATTAACACAATATGTCCCTGGTTCTGTAAAAGCTCTTCTTAGTGTTAACGAGCATTGGTCAGAGGTAGGTACTTCATCACAAACCACATTTTGGGGAATCGTACATGAAGCGTCTGAGATGGTTGTGCAAGCATCCTTGGGCAGGCTACAAATAAATTAGAATTAAATTTCATTTTCAGAAAACCTTTAAAGTCATTTAGCATAGGTCAGTTATTTACCTTCCCTGGCAGGTCACTACGAAGTCGATTAAAGCATTATCCATTTGAGATACAGACACCTGGACATTTGTCATTTCAACTATAGTCACTTGTAGTATGCCATCTGAAGGAGAGGGGAAAAAAAAAAAAAAAAAAAATTACCAAAGTACCACACTAGAATTGGCAAATGAATGTACACGCTAGCATTGACCAACCCCTCTGTAGAAACAGAGAAGACAAATCTTCAGTTTACTGGGACCCCAAAGAAGGCCACAGCATGTTCTACTCAAGTCTAATATTGAAACCTGCAATACCATAATTCGGTGGGAACTTAAACTTTGGCCCATTTCTGAACGGAATGTAACTTAGGGCAACTAACTTAATGCAATTCAAGAATAGCGGAAAAACCAAAAACCTTAATACAGGTGCCCCCCCCCCCCCCCCCCCCCCCCCCCAGTTAAAAAAAAAAAAAAAAAAAAAAAAAAAGACTAGGAGTGGAAACACGCTAACTAGACACCAGAAAATAAAACCCACTGGCAACCTGTATATACATCGGTACCACTATGTAAAATATATATAACCCAAAAAGTCCACAAACAATTTATTGCATATATAGCACCAATAATCAAAATATAGGCTGGCCATCTTTAATATATAAAAATATATATCACAAGTCAACACTTAAATACATAAAAATATATCTATTCTATAAAAGTCCTGATACAGCTTCTGATCTAAAATAAAGCCAGTACAATTCCAAATAGCAAGGTAGAGTCCTGGAAAAAGTGTATCCCAAATGCAATCCGTAATCAAGGAACTTATCTGGACTTTCACACTAGTGATTATATAGTAAGTCAATAATAAGCCTCCCTAAAAGGGCATGTCCACCCCCAAAAACTAAAATTTAACCTACTATTGGCCCCACTCTAGTGTATAAAAATCCTTACCTTACATCCCAGCGCCAAAGTCCCCCAAAAGTTATAAAAACTGACCACCAGAAAAATTCTGCCTCTGAGCTGTCCTCCGAGCAGCCCTTCACATCCTTCCCCCCCCCCCCCCTCCTGTTTTGCTCTCCCTCCCCCTAGTGTGAAAACCCTTTCCCACATAGTAAAGCTAGTTCCCCCAGCCCCAACTGCTATAATATCTTTTCCAGAGACTCCCCCAATCTTTACTTACCTTCCCTCTCTCCTCCGGCGTTCTTAACTGCCGGCAGTCACGTCCATGATTGGCTGCCTCTCAGCCAATTAGACACGGCTGCCAGTCCGGCCCCCTGCTTGAAGTTCTATGCAAGCAGAAGGCCGGGCATTGTGGTGGAGGAGAGAGGGAAGGTAAGTAACGATCGGTAAGGTAAGTAGCTCTACTATTTGACAAAAGTTTGGAAAAGGGGTGAACATGCCCTTTAAGTGTATAAACAAAGTTAAGATTGCGTATGTGTGAAGATTGCATCTCACCATACTCCAGCCCCACATACAAGTCTCCGGTGCACTGTTCCCTCAATCCCCCGGACTGTAACCGCAGAACGGTCCGTGGCACTTGGGATTCCTACTCAGGGAGAGTTCCGCGATCCCTGTTTACAATGGGGTCGTTACGGACTTTTATAGAATATATATTTAAGCGATGACAGGTTTTTTATACATATTAAAGATGGCCATATATGCAATAAATTGTTTGTGGGGACTTTTTGGGATATATATCTCTATCAGTGGTACCGATGTATATACAGGTTGCCAGTGGGTTTTAAATGCAATTCAGTTTTAGTATCTGTGCCAACAGCATGATGGGATGGGCAGCTTAAACTTTGAGGACACAAATGTTTTAGATCTACAAGACAACACTGTGCTCCCTAGTATATTAAGATCTATAGACAAAACAGACTTCTGGGCCATAAAAAAAAAAAAAATCAATTTTTGTAAAAATTAATTTTCACTACAGCAGCACTACCATTACTTCACCCCCTTCACACAGGTGGATACCTGACAGCTCCATCACATTGAGAAGTGGGGTAAAGGTAAACAAAGTACAAGTCGTAATTGCTTAAAACCAGGATGTCAGGACAATACACATTTTTAGTTTCTGGCAACATTTAGTGTGAGAATAGATCTGGATCTTTCAGCTTTAATACATTGAAGGTCCCATACCGACAATAGTGATCTTTGTTGTATAATATCCATATCTGTAGATGAAACAGCCTGCTGATGAAGTGGTGTGCTCTTCTGTTGTGGGTCCTTCAGATGTTAAAGTTAAAGTTACAAGTTCATTGGTAGTAGGGACTGGTTCATCTGTGCCTGTTCCTTCAGTAGCATTACCTGGACAAATTGAAATATACAAGTGTCGGGTCACTTCTACAATACTGGTTTACATTAGTGTTTCCCCATAGAGATTAATGGTAGTCTCAGCACCCCTTTGATCAGAGTTGCTTAACCTTTAACTTTGCAGAACCCTTGAAAACGAAGTTTATGTCTTGGGAACCCTACATTAAGAAATTTAAAAATAATTATGAATTTACAGAATTCAAGTGATTAATGGATTAATCATATATACAGGGAGTCCTACATCAGTGGAATGTTAAGTTTATTTAAAAGGGGGTGCCATCCATAGTTTTCAGTGCTCCCAGTAGTAGCATTGAGGTTCAGAAACCTTATTAATTGAAAAATATTCAACATATATGCATCATCCACCAGGTGTACCACTAACGCTGCAAGGAATCCAACAGAAATGCAAGGTGGAAGCACACTACCACAGAACTGAAGCTGTGAATATGTAGACATGTTCACCTAATAAATTTGCCTTTTCACAATTAGTTGTTCATTAGTAAGCTTTACAGTACCATGCTGTCCAATAACAGATACAATTAATATATATCCTTACCAGTGGTGTTCTGAGCTGTGGGGGTAGCTGTGGTTGAAACTGCTGGAAACGTAGTTGGAGCAACAGGAGTAGTTGGAACTGGTGTGCATGGGCCTGGTATAGCAGCTTTTACAGTTAGATTAAGGCTGAAGTTTCCCAGCAGTGTGTACGTGTGAGTGGTGACTGGATTATTTGAGACAAAGGATCCACTTCCATCACCAAAATTCCAGGAATAGGACAGTATAGAGTTATTGAGATAGTGACTGGGATCATGAATTCTGATGTCAAACATTATAGGAGAGTCCTTAATAAAGATATTGTCTGAGGTATTGCGGTCATTCTTCTGAGAGATGTTCACATAAAAGGGAATTTGTTCTGAAAGATAAATTCATTACATTTTCTGATGGAAATTTGGTAAGACCAATTATACAGACATCGACTACTGCACAGCATGGCCAGCCTTCATTTGCCTCTGCACAGTGGCACCCATTATTTTGTGCAGTATTCCAAAAAGATTACAATAAAGCAGACTTCTAAAATATACTTAACCTTTTTCCTTTGGGGGGGGGGGGGGGACAAAAAAAATAAACACAGAACTATGTATTGCACTAAACATCTTTAGTTTAATTTTACCCATAGAGCAATGGTTCTCATTTTACCATGTTTAGCTAGTTTGAAATATTGTATTTAACCTAGGAGACATAACTTAAGGGTACATTTTTCAAGCCTTTACATCTATTTTATTCTAACTATTAAAAAAAACCAAAAAAAAAAAAAAACCTACCTGTTACAACATACACCAAGCTTGCTTTTGCAACTGGAGAATGTTGTCTATGGCCTCTTCTATAAACAGACATTTCCATCATCTGGGTGCCAGCAGTGATGTTTGTTGTATTCAATGACAGCATGGCTGAAGATCTTCCAGCTTGTTGGTAGTATTGTCCTGAGGAAGATAGTTTAAATAAAATGAACCTTGGGTTATAGCAAAATACAATGCAAGACATTCTATTAGTAAAGCAGGAGGCCAACCTAAAGTTTGAAATATGTATATGAAGTTTCTTCTCTTCCAGTCACGAGTGTAAGGAAAGGGTCTTCCATCTGGAAACCGGTTGTAAAAGCTGCAGTTTCCCTCATTGCAGTAATCAACCCAATTGGTCCAGTTATATACATATTGGTCTTGGTAGTTGGAAGAATCTAGAGAAAAGGCAAAAAAAAAACCAAAACATTTTAATTAAATATACATAGTTATAAAGATTCCACACCTGTGCTTCCAGCATTTTGTGGATTTTCAGCTGGGTGTTGGCATAAACCAACCTTGATACAGACAGAACAATCTGGAAGCTTCTAGGTAAATGTCTAAATTAGAATATTGTAACCGCTATCCCTACACCCCCCCCCCCCCCCCAACTACATACCATTTAGGCACTGTCTTTCGTAAACGATATCTCCATTTCCATCTTCCTTCTGGCATCTAGGAAACTGGAGTGTTACAACAAACGTAACATTTGACCCTATCAGCGCAGGGCTGTCACTGGTCAGATGTGCCACCACTTTGCCACCTGGAATAATAAAAATAGCAGATAGAATACACAATGTGTGGGCACATTAACAGTTAGGCTTAAAACTTTATATGCATTGCTAGAAAATAAATATTCTCAAGTCTTCAAATTGAATTCTGACTTGCAATGCAGAAATCATATTAAATTACTTGTGTGTTTTCATGCAGAAAATGTTTGACCAGATTCACTAAATGTAGTTGTAAATTAGCCTAATTGGAGTGCTTCCACAATCCTATTGTATGGATTTATTGGGAAGCCAGGTCAAGCTTCCACGTGGTAATATCACCCCCAACATGCCCCCTTTATGGGAGGTCCTATGCCTTTAATAAGAAGCACTGGATGGATGGCCTCTTCCATCATTTTAAAAAGCCAAAGGGGGAAGTGAGAAAGCCTGTTGTATGGATCCAGCACACAACTATGAGAAATTGCTAATGGTAATTGAAGAAAAAAGGTTAGAAGTTAAAACCTTTAAGACTGGGGTTACCTTGACGTGGTTGGAAGGCTTTACATGTGATCACAGTAATTTATACCAAAACCCAGGCATGGCCTTTGATATGGGCAACTGCACAAGTTGCATTACCAGGAGGGGGCACCAGGGGGGAGTCTTAAGTCACGGACCTGTAGGTCAAAGTTGTGCATCAGTGCTACAGCCCCCCCCAGTTATAGTCCTGCAGATCACTGTGCATTTACAGGAAGATTCTATAAAAGTTCTCATCATAAAAATGGTGCTAATTTTGCCCCAATAAATCAGATCTTATTTTGGCTTGAAAAAGCCAAATTACTGTTCTTTCTATTTCTTCTTCCGCTTTTTTGGATAGTGTGCTGTCTTCTAGCTAAGGAATCCGTGGAAGCGTTACCGGCAAATTTCCGGATGTTTTTTCCCCCATAGACTATAATGGTAACAATCCTCAAATGTGGATATTTCAAAACAGTTTTTTTTTCATGGTCATAAATACAAATGGTGATACCCCCCCCCACACAGACCCAGATACACCCACTCCCATGGAAGCCATATTTAAAGGGTAACTAAAGTCAAAAAACTCATTTAGATTTATCCTCAATAAAAGATAGTTTTATGGTTATAAACACAAAGGCATACCCCCTCAACCAGACCCAGGTACACACACCTACTGATTTACTTATCCATTACTGTGGTAGCCATACTTAAAGGGTAACTAAAGTCAAAAAAATTTTTTGACCAATCAAAAAGATTGAGAGAGATTCAATAAAAGTTCTTATTGAAAACGGTGCTAATTTTGCCCTAACCAATCAGATGTTAGCTTTGATTGATTGGATCAAAATTAGCACCACTTTGGGCTGGGTACACACAAAAGTCCCAAACAAGCGTTCACTACAAACTCATCATTCCCATTATGGAGTTTTAAAATCTGCAGCAAACACATTCCCTTCCAAAATGCAGCCCTTCAAGCCAAATTCAAAGTTTATACTTAAACTTTCCCTTTCTAGTTTAACATTTGAAAGACACCTGATTGGTTGGGCCAAAATTAGCACCATTTTTAATAAGAACTTTTATTGAATAACCCCACTAGTGTGTTGCGTAGTGATGTACGCAATATATACAAGCACACACTACAGATACTGGAATACAGTAAACGCAGGTGGCAGACTTGATTTAAAGTAGGCCAAGGCAAGCAGCATTCAGCAGTGTATTGTGTGCCCAGAGGGGTGTCTTGAAGGGGGTGCTAGGCACCAGTAGCAAATCTTGCACCGGGTGCTATTTAACCTAAGGCCAGTCCTGCTAAAACCCCTTTGTTTATAAAATTATGCCAGGAATGTGCATTGATTATCTTTTCTATGTTTGTATAAATGTTTGACCAGATCAGTAGCACTTCCGCTAAATGTAGTTCTAAATTAGCCTAATTGGAGTGCTTTCACAATCCTTGTATTGTATGGATTTTCATGTAGAAAGTCAGTAAAAACTTTCCAACTAGGAGAGGGAAGGGGAAAAAGGATATACACATGCTTCACATCTACCTGTGCTAGGTTCAGAAAGGTTTAAAATAAAAGTGAAAGTAACCGCAGAACTGCTGTAGTTAACGGCAGAGATACCCGGGTAACGTTTTAAGTTCTATAACTTTTATCTGGACATTTTACTTAACAGGTTAGAACATCATGGTTTTAAGAATTGTAGCTAGTGGTGGGCAGGCTTACATGCATATTAAATGCTAATAGATATGGCTGCCAATCAAAGTTTCCAAAGTGATCCATCTAGGAGGGAGATTAGTTTTCTAGACAGACCCCCAGTTCAGCATAGTTTAAGAAAGCAGGAAAGGGTTGATTAGCAAATCTCATTAACTTACATTGATCATATCATGCAGCCATAATAACACTCAGTCTATTGTTCTATCTGGACGATCATGAGGAGTTTATTACGGTTTGATCACAAGCAAGGCAAAAATTTCATGGCGATAACTTTGCAAAAGAGCTCATTGTTTTAAACGAGAAATACAATTACCTCTCCAGCATTTGTCCCATCTTGAATCGCCAGCTTTCCAGGAAGGATACAGTTTCTCATCCCAAGAATTACTACCAGGAGACCAGCCCTTGATTTGGTTATGATGTCTCTCCGAAGTCTGCCTTCCAAGAATCATCACATCCTTAAATCCTTGAAAGATTAAGCCATTACATACAATTAAGTTTCCAACTCTGTGTGCAGGATATTGTATAATTAGATTACGCTTCCCTAGATTTTCAATATGAAGCATTTTAATTCCAGTCTATAAGGAGGAGTCAACTACAATATGGTCCCAGATTTTGTGTAATTGCTTGTACAGTGGTATAACATACAGCCATACCCAAAAAGAACTTTATAAATAAACACTTCAATTTTGTATAGCATTGCCATTATGAATAGAAAGTACCGACTCCACCTGCAGGTAGCATTGCAAGAAGAATACGATTCAGGTGATCATTCAAACTGAACAGCACCACATTTGATAAAGGCATAGGCATTTTATACAACCATTATTTTCATCCAATACTATAACAGTGGGTATTAAAGAAAAAACTGCACTAAAGCTGAAACTAAAAAAAATAACTAAAGATTATCCATCCATACAGTGTAGAGTGCTGTAAAGAAGAGACCAATGGACATCCCCAATAACAGACCATGCTGCCCTCTACTGGCAAAAGTTATCCTTCAAGGTCTTTAACTTGCAAATAGCTGAATTATGCAACTTAACCAGGTTTGCTCAATAGAATCTAGGATGTCCAACCTGCAGCCCCCCAGATATTTAAAAACTACAACTCCCAGCATTCCTCCCTGGACTACAGGTTAGCTTACCAAAAAAAACCCTGACCATCAATCAGTATTACATTTTAGCTATAATAAAGTCACAATGCAGATCCCTAAATGCACATTCCCAACAACAAATACATTAATAATTAAATGCACAGATAGAAAAATACAACTACAGGCTAAATAAACTGCAGGAAAAGAACATCCAGATCTCACTTTTTCCTGCTTGGGCTCCTGATACCAGAAGGAGAACCAGAACCAGCCCCACAGTTCCCAAACAACTCATCCTTCCAGAATGTTGAAATAAGCACCTCATGTGCAGAATTTAAAGCAATTCTATTAGCCTCTCAGCTGGGGCTCATTAAACAAACAGGCAGGGTGCACTAACCCCACCTCCCAGTCAGCCTCATCATGTGATAGTATTAAGTTAAAAAGCCTCATTTCATGCAGTCTGTCCTCCCTGTTCATGTGCCTATGAATCACTTCAAGCTCAAATGCTTTCACTCTCTAGGCTTCGTTTACGCTAGTTGTTTTTTAATGCAGAGAAATATCATGTTTGTGATTTAGTTTTTTATAATGCACTACATCGCAACGGTGCCATTTCACTTCTATTTCCCCGCATGAAATCACACCAAAACGCAGCTTAGTGAGCACGAAGCCTTAGGGCTGGGCCATACTAGCGTGTTTTAAATTGTGTTCCGATCGTGTGCTAATAAGCATGTGCTAGCGTTGACCAATTGGTCTGTGATACGCTTTCCGGATTGCTTTCCGTTATAACAAAAACGCATGCGCAACCATGAGTGTAAAACGCGCAAGTGTGGCCTAGCCCTGAAAGTCAGTTTTGGTCAGTATTTCCATTAGGAGCAAGAGGGCTTCTGAGACTGAAGCTGCCCACTATATCTTCCTGTACAGCAGGAAGATATACACTATATACAGCAGTCCAATAGTATTAATATACACTATATACAGCAGTCCAATAGTATTAATATACACTATATACAGCAGCCCAAAAGTATTAATATACACTATATACAGCAGTCCAATAGTATTAATATACACTATATACAGCAGTCCAATAGTATTAATTTACACTATATACTGCAGCCCAATAGTATTAATATACACTATATACAGCAGTCCAATAGTATTAATATTCACTATATAACAGAGCCAATAGTAGTTAATATACATTCATAAAGGCAGTCCAATAGTATTAATATAATACTATTACAGCAGTCCAATAGATATTAATTTACACTATATACTGCAGCCAATAGTATTAATATACACATATACATCAGCCCCAAAAATAGTATTATACACTATATACAGCAGTCCAATAGTATAATATTACACTATATACAGCAGTCCAATATATTAATATACATATATACAGCAGCCCAATAGTATTAATATACACTATAGACAGCAGCCCAATAGTATTAATATACACTATATACAGCAGTCCAATAGTATTAATATACACTATATACAGCAGTCCAATAGTATTAATATACACTATATACAGCAGCCCAATAGTATTAATATACATATATTACAGCCAGAGTCCCAATAGTTATTATATACACTATATACAGAAGTCCAAAGTATTAATATACACTATATCACAGTCCAATAGTATTATTACACTAATACAGCAGTCCAATAGTATTAATATACACTATATACAGCAGCCCAATAGTATTAATATACACTATATACAGCGTCCATAGTATTAAATACACTATATACAGCAGTCCAATAGTATTAATTAACTATATCGCAGCCCAATAGTATAATATCACTATATACATCAGCCCAATAGTATTAATATACACTATATACAGCAGTCCAATAGTATTAATTTACACTATATACTGCAGCCCAATAGTGATTAATATACACTATATACAGCAGTCCAATAGTATTAATATTCACTATATACAGCAGCCCAATAGTATTAATATACACTATATACAGCAGTCCAATAATATTAATAACACTATATACAGCAGTCCAATAGTATTAATTTACACTATATACTGCAGCCCAATAGTATTAATATACACTATATACAGCAGCCCAATAGTATTAATATACACTATATACAGCAGTCCAATAGTATTAATATACACTATATACAGCAGTCCAATAGTATTAATATACACTATAACAGCAGCCCAATAGTATTATATAACTATGACAGCAGCCCAATAGATTAATATACACTATATACAGCAGTCCAATAGTATTAATATACCACTATATAAAGCAGCCAAGTAGTAATTAATATACACTATATACAGCAGCCCATAGTATTAATATACACTATATACAGCAGTCCCAATATATTAATTACACTATATACAGCAGTCCAATAGTATTAATATACACTATATACAGCAGTCCAATAGGATTATATACACTATATACAGCAGCCAATAGTATTAATATACACCTATATTACAGCAGTCCAATAGTATTAATATACACTATATACAGCAGTCCAATAGATTAATTTACACTATATACAGCAGCCCAATAGTATTAATAACATATAACAGCAGCCCAATAGTATTAATTACACTATATACAGCAGTCCAATAGTATTAATTACACTATATACAGCAGTCCAATAGTATTATATACACTATATACAGCAGTCCAATAGTATAATATACACTATATACAGCGCCAATAGTATTAATATACACTATATACAGCAGTGCCAATAGTATTAATATCTCACTATATACAGCAGTCCAATAGTATTAATTTACACTATTATACGCAGCCCAATAGTATTAATATACACTATACAGCAGCCCAATGTATTAATATACACTATATACAGCAGTCCAATAGTATTAATATTCACTATATACAGCAGCCCAATAGTATTAAATACACTATATACAGCAGTCCAATAGTATTAATATACACTATATACAGCAGTCCAATAGTATTAATTTACACTATATACTGCAGCCCAATAGTATTAATATACACTATATACAGCAGCCCAATAGTATTAATATACACTATATACAGCAGTCCAATATTATTAATATACACTATATACAGCAGTCCAATAGTATTAATATACACTAATACAGCAGCCCAATAGTATTAATATACACTATATACAGCAGTCCAATAATATTAATATACACTAATACAGCAGCCCAATAGTATTCATATACACATAACAGCAGCCCAAATAGTATAATATACACTATATACAGCAGCCCCATAGATATAAATACACTATATACAGAGCCCAATAGTAAATTACAATATACAGCATCCCATAGATATTAATATACACTATATACAGCAGCCCCATAGTATTAATATACACTATATACAGCAGCCCCATAGATATTCATATACACTATAAACAGCAGCCCAATAGTATTAATATACACTATATACAGCAGCCCCATAGATATTAATATACACTATATACAGCATCCCCATAGATATTAATATACACTATATACAGCAGCCCCATAGATATTAATATAC
Source organism: Hymenochirus boettgeri (assembly GCA_019447015.1). NCBI lineage: Eukaryota > Metazoa > Chordata > Amphibia > Anura > Pipidae > Hymenochirus > Hymenochirus boettgeri. The sequence continues at coordinate 69,813,159 of CM033474.1, read as the reverse complement.
ACTATATACAGCAAAAGCAGCCCATAGTATAATATACACTTTATACAGCAGCCCAATAGTATTAATATACACTATATACAGCAGCCCATAGTATTAATATACACTATATACAGCAGTCAATAGTATTAATATACACTATATACGCAGTCCAATAGTATTAATATACACTATATACAGCAGCCCATAGTATTAATATACACTATATACAGCAGCCCATAGTATTAATATACACTATTACAGCAGTCCAATAGTAATAATATACACTATATACAGCATCAAAGTATTAATATACACAATACAGCAGCCCATAGTATTAATATACACTATATACAGCAGTCCAATAGTATATATATCACTATATACAGCAGCCCAATAGTATTAATATACACTATATACAGCAGCCCAATAGTATTAATATACACTATATACAGCAGCCCAATAGTATTAATATACACTATATACAGCAGTCCAATAGTATTAATATACACTATATACAGCAGCCCAATAGTATTAATATACACTATATACAGCAGCCCATAGTATTAATATACACTATATACAGCAGTCCAATAGTATTAATATACACTATACAGAGCCCATAGATAATATACATATATACAGCAGTCCAATAGTATTAATATACACTAATACAGCAGTCCAATAGTATTAATTACCACTATATACTGCAGCCCAATAGTATTAATATACCTATATACGCAGCAAGATATAATCTACACTAATACAGCAGTCCAATGTATTAATATACACTATATACAGCAGCCCAATAGTATTAATATACACTAATACAGCAGCCCCAATAGTATTAATAACACTATATACAGCAGCCCAATAGTATTAATACCACTATACAGCAGCCCCAATAGTATTAATATACACTAATACAGCAGCCCCATAGTATTATATATACACTATATACAGCAGCCCCATAGAATACATATACACTATATACAGCAGCCCATAGATATTATATACACTATATACAGAGCCCCATAGATATTAATATACAACTATATACAGCAGCCCCATAGATATTAATATACACTATATTACAGCATCCCCATAGAAATCTATACACTATATACAGCAGCCCAATAGTATTATATACGCTATATACAGAGTCCAATAGTATTAATATACACATATTACAGCAGCCCAATAGTATTAATATAAAATATATACAGCAGCCCAATAGATATTAATATACATTATATACAGCAGCCATAGTATTAATATACACTATATACGCAGCCCCCATAGATAGTAATATAGTACACTATATACAGCAGTCCCATATATTTTATATACACTATATCAGCAGCCCTAATAGATTAATATACACTAATACTGAAAACAACAAAAGAAGGTAGAGACCAGACCAGAATTGCAGGTTGCAGTGGTGCTTTAATAGCAGAAGGTACACAACATGTTTTGGCCAAACCCAGGGTGTACCTCGCTATTAAAGCACCACTGCAACCTGCAATTCTGGTCTGGTCTCTACCTTCTTTGTGTTTTTCAGCATTTATGTGCTATATTACACTATAACTGCAGCCCCATAGATATTCTATACACTATATACAGCAGCCCCATAGATATTAATATAACATATATACAGCAAGTCCCATAGATATTAATATACACTATATACTGCCGCCCCATAGTATTCATATACACTATAACAGCAAGCCCATAGATATTCATATACACTATATACAGCAGTCCCATAGATATTCATATACACTATATACAGCAGTCCCATAGATATTCATATACACTATATACAGCAGTCCCATAGATATTAATATACACTATATACAGCAGCCCCATAGATATTAATGTACACTATATACAGCAGTCCCATAGATATTAATATACACTATATACAGCAGCCTCATAGATATTAATATACACTATAACAGCAGTCCCATAGAATTAATATACACTATATACAGCAGCCTCATAGATATTATATACACTATATACAGCAGTCCATAGATATTAAATACACATATACAGCAGCCTCATAGATAATTTATACACTATATAAAGCAGTCCCATATATTAATATACACTATATACAGCAGCCCCAATAGATATAATATACACTAATACGCATCCCCATAGAATTCATATACACTATATACAGCAGCCCCATAGAATTAATATACATATATACAGCAGTCCCATAGAATTAAATACATATATACAGCAGCCCCATAGATATTAATATACACATATACAGCAGCCCCATAGAATAATATACACTATATACAGCAGTCCCATAGATATTAATATACACTATTACAGCAGTCCATATATATATAAATACACTATATACACGCAGCCCCATAGATATACATATACACATATATGCAGCCCCATAGATATTAATATACACTTATACAGCAGCCCATAGATATTAATATACACTTATACAGCATCCCCATAGATATTCATATACACATATTCAGCAGCCCAATAGTATTAATATAACTATACAGCAGTCCATAGTATAATATACACTATAACAGCACCCAATAGTATTAATAACACTATAACAGCAGCCCAATAGTATTATTACACTATATCAGCAGCCCATAGTATTATATACACTATATACAGCATCCCATAGATATTAATATACACTATATACAGCAGTCCCATAGATATTAATATACACTATATACAGCAGTCCCATAGATATTATATACACTATAACAGCAGTCCCATAGATATTAATATAACACTATATACAGCAGTCCCATAGATATTAATATACACTATATCACAGCAGCCCCATAGATATAATATACACTATTACAGCAGCCCCATAGATATACATAACACATATATAGCAGCCCCATAGTATTAATATAAACTATATACAGCAGCCCCATAGATATAATATACTATATACAGCTCCCCATAGATATTCATATACACTATATACAGCAGCCCAATAGGATTAATATAAGCTATATACAGAGTCCCAATAGTATTAATATACACTATATACAGCAGCCCATAGTAGTAATATACACTATAACAGCAGCCCATAGATATAATATTCACTATATAATGAAAACAACAAGAAGGTAGAGACCAGACCAGAATTGCAGGTTGCAGTGGTGCTTTAATAGCAGAAGGTACACAACATGTTTTGGGTCCAAACACAGGGTGTACCTTCTGCTATTAAGCACCACTGCAACCTGCAATTCTGGTCTGGTCTCTACCTTCTTTTGTTGTTTTCAGACATTTATGTGCTATATACACTATATACTGCAGCCCCATAGATATTATATACACTATATACAGCAGCCCCATAGATATTAATATACACTATATACAGCATCCCCATAGATATAAATACACTATATACTGCAGCCCCATAGATATTCATAACACTATATACAGCAGCCCCATAGATATTCATATACACTATATACAGCAACCCTATAGATATTAATATACACTATATACAGCAGTCCCATAGATATTAATATACACTATATACAGCAGTCCCATAGATATTAATATACACTATATACAGCAGTCCCATAGATATTAATATACACTATATACAGCAGTCCCATAGATATTAATATACATATATACAGCAGTCAATATTAATACACTATATACAGCAGCCTCATAGATATTAATATACACTATATACAGCAGCCCAATAGATATTCATATACACTATATACAGCAGCCTCATAGATATTAATATACACTATATACAGCAGTCCCATAGATATTAATATACACTATATACAGCAGTCCCATAGATATTATATTACACTATATCAGCAGTCCATAGATATTATAACATATATACAGCAGTCCCATAGATATTAATATACACTATATACAGCAGCCCCATAGATATTAATATACACTATATACAGCAGCCCCATAGATATTAATATACACTATATACAGCAGCCCCAAGATATTAATATACACTATATACAGCAGCCCATAGATATTAATATACAACTTATACAGCAGTCCCAAAGATAAATATACACTATATACAGCAGTCCCATAGATATTAATATACACTATATACAGCAGCCTCATAGATATTAATATTACCATATATACAGCATCCCCATAGATATTAATATACACTATATACAGCAGCCCAATAGATATTAATATACACTATATACAGCATCCCCAAAGATATTCATATACACTATATACAGCAGCCCCATAGATATTCATACAATATACAGCAGTCCCATAGAATTAATATACACTATAACAGCAGCCCAATAGATATTAAATCATATATACAGCAGCCCCAAGATTTAATATACACTATATACAGAGCCCCATAGATATTAATAACACTATATACAGCAGTCATAGATATTAATATACACTATATACAGCATCCCCATAGATATTAATAACACTATATACAGCAGTCCTATAGATATTAATATACACATATACAGCAGTCCCATAGATATAATATACACTATATACAGCAGCTCCCATAGATATTAATATACACTATATACGCCGCCCATAGATATTAATATACACTATATACAGCAGCCCATAGATTTAATATACCTATACAGCAGCCCCATAGATATACATATAACACTATAATAGCAGCCCCATAGATATTAATATACACTATATACAGCAGCCCCATAGATATTAATATACTCTATATACAGCATCCCCATAGATATTCATATACACTATATACAGCAGCCCAATAGTATTAATATACGTATATACAGCAGTCCAATGTATTAATATACACTATATACAGCAGCCCAATAGTATTAATATACACTATATACAGCAGCCCCATAGATATTAATATTCACTATATACTGAAAACAACAAAAGAAGGTAGAGACCAGACCAGAATTGCAGGTTGCAGTGGTGCTTTAATAGCAGAAGGTACACACATGTTTGGGTCCAAAACACAGGGTGTACCTTCTGCTATTAAAGCACCACTGCAACCTGCAATTCTGGTCTGGTCTCTACCTTCTTTTGTTGTTTTCAGCATTTATGTGCTATATACACTATATACTGCAGCCCATAGATATTCATATACACATATACAGCAGCCCATAGAGATTAATATACACTATATACAGCATCCCCATAGATATTAATATACACTATATACTGCAGCCCCATAGATATTCATATACACTATATACCGCAGCCCCCAAGATATTCATATACACTATATACAGCAGCCTCATAGATATTAATATACACTAAATACAGCAGTCCCATAGATATTAATATACACTATATACAGCAGTCCCATAGATATTAATATACACTATAACAGCAGTCCCATAGATATTAATATACACTATATACAGCAGTCCCATAGATATTAATATACACTTATACAGCAGTCCCATAGATATTAATATACAACTATATACAGCAGCCCATAGATATTAATACACTATATACAGCAGCCCCAAGAGATAACATATACACTATCTATAGCAGCCCCATAGAATTAATATACACTATATACAGCAGCCCCATAGATATTAATATACTCATATACAGCATCCCATAGTATTCATATACACTATATACAGCAGCCCAATAGTATTAATATAAGCTATATACAGCAGTCCAATAGTATTAATATACACTATATACAGCATCCCCATAGATATTAATATACACTATATACTGCAGCCCCATAGATATTCATATACACTATATACAGCAGCCCAAAGATATTCAATTAACACAATACGCAGCCTCCTAGATTTAATATACACTATATACAGCAGTCCACATAGATATTAATATACACTATATACAGCGTCCCATAGATATAAATACACGATATACAGCAGTCCATAGATATTAATATACACTATATACAGCAGTCCCATAGATATTAATATACACTTATACAGCAGTCCAATCATATTAAATACACTATATACAGCGCCCATAGATATTAATATACACATATACAGCAGCCCAATAGATATTCTATACACATATACAGCAGCCTCAAGATATTAATAACACTATATCAGCAGTCCCATAGATATTAATATACACTATATCAGCAGCATCCCATAGATATTAATATACACTAATACAGCAGTCCCATAGATATTAATATACACTATATACAGCAGCCTCATAGATATTAATATACACTATATACAGCAGTCCCATAGATATTAATATACACTATATACAGCAGCCCCTAGATATTATATTACAATATATACAGCAGCCCATAGATTAATATACACTATATACAGCAGCCCCATTGATATTAATATACCATAATACAGCAGTCCCATAGATATAATATACACTATATCAGCAGTCCCCATAGATATTAATATACACTATATACAGCCGCCTCATAGATATAATATACACTATATACAGCATCCCATAGATATTAATACTACACTATACAGCAGCCCAATAGATATTAATATACACTATATACAGCATCCCCAAAGATATTCATATACACTATAAACAGCAGCCCCATAGATATTCATATACACTATATACAGCAGTCCCATAGATATTAATATACACTATATACAGCAGCCAATAGATATTAATACACTATATACTGCGCCCCATAGATATAATATACACTATATACAGCAGCCCCATAGATATTAATATACACTATATACAGCAGTCCATAGATATTAATATACACTATATACAGCATCCCATAGATATTAATATACACTATATACAGCAGTCCCATAGATATTAATATACACTATATACAGCAGTCCCATAGATATTAATATACACTATATACAGCAGTCCCATAGATATTAATATACACTATATACAGCAGTCCCTAGATATTAATATACACTATATACAGCAGCCCCATAGATATTAATATAACTATATACAGCAGACCCATAGATATACATATACAACTATATATAGCAGCCCATAGATATTAATATACACTATATACAGCAGCCCCATAGATATTAATATACTCTATATACAGCATCCCCATAGATATTCTATACACTATATACAGCAGCCCAATAGTATTAATATACGCTATATACAGCAGTCCAATAGTATTAATATACACTATATACAGCAGCCCAATAGTATTAATATACACTATATACAGCAGCCCCCTAGATATTATATTCAATATACTGAAAACAACAAAAGAAGGTAGAGACCAGACCAGAATTGCAGGTTGCAGTGGTGCTTTAATAGCAGAAGGTAACAACATGTTTTGGGTCCAAACACAGGGTGTACCTTCTGCTATTAAAGCACCACTGCAACCTGCAAATCTGGTCTGGTCTTACCTTCTTTTGTTGTTTTCAGCATTTATGTGCTATATACACTATATACTGCAGCCCCATAGATATTCATATACACTATATAAGCAGCAGCCCCATAGATATTAATATACAATATATACAGCACCCCATAGATATTAATATACACTATATACTGCAGCCCCATAGATATTCATATACACTATATACAGCAGCCCATAGATATTCATATACACTATATACAGCAGCCTCATAGATATTAATATACACTATATACAGCAGCCATAGAGATTAAATACACTATATACAGCAGTCCCATAGATATTAATATACACTATATACAGCAGTCCATAGATATTAATATACACTATATACAGCAGTCCCATAGATATTAATATACACTATATACAGCAGTCCCATAGATATTAATATACACTATATACAGCAGCCTCATAGATATACATATACACTATACAGCAGCCCAATAGATATTCATATACACTATATACAGCAGCCTCATAGATATAATATACACTATATACAGCAGTCCCATAGATATTAATATACACTATATACAGCAGCCCCATAGATATTAATATACACTATAACAGCATCCCCATAGATATTAATATACACTATATACTGCAGCCCCATAGATATTCATATACACTATATACAGCAGCCCCATAGATATCTATACACTATATACAGCACCCATAGATATTAAATACACTATATACAGCAGTCCCATAGATATTAATATACACTATATACAGCAGTCCCATAGATATTAATATACACTATATACAGCAGCCCAATAGATATTAATATACACTATATACAGCAGTCCCATAGTATTAATATACACTATATACAGCAGCCCCATTAGATATTATATACACTATATACACAGCAGCCTCATAGATATTAAATACACTATATACAGCAGCCCAATAGATATTCATATACACTAATACAGCAGCCATAGATTAATATACACTATATACAGCAGTCCATAGATATTAATATACACTATATACAGCAGTCCCATAGATATTAATATACACTATATACAGCAGTCCCATAGATATTAATATACACATATACAGCAGTCCCATAGATATTAATATACACTATATACAGCAGTCCCATAGATATTAATATACACTATATACAGCAGCCCAGATAAATATACACTATATACGCAGCCCATAGATATAATAATACACATATATAAGCAGTCCCATAGATATTAATATACACTATATACACAGCAGCCTCATAGATATTAATATACACTATATTACAGCAGTCCCCATAGATATTAATATACACATATACAGCAGCCCAATAGATATTAATATACCACTAATACAGCATCCCCAAAGATATTCATATACACTATATACAGCAGCCCCATAGATATTATATAACATATACAGCAGTCCCATAGATATTAATATACACTATATACAGCAGGCAATAGATTAATATACCATATATACAGCAGCCCCATAGATATAATATACACTATATACAGCAGCCCCATAGATATTAATAACACTATATACAGCAGCCCATAGATATAATATACACTATATACAGCAGTCCCATAGATAATATAATATACACTATATACGCAGGCCCATGAGTATTAATATACACTATATACAGCAGTCCCATAGATATTAATATACACTATATACAGCAGCCCATAGAATATTATATACACTATATACGCAGCCAGATATTAATACACTATATACAGCAGCCCATAGATATTAATATACACTATATACAGCACGCCCATAGATATTATATACACTATACAGCAGCCCATAGATATAATATACACTATATACAGCAGTCCCATAGAATATAATACACTATATACAGCAGCCCAATAGTATTAATATTACACTATATACAGCAGCCCCATAGATATTAATATACACTATATACAGCAGTCCCATAGATATTAATATACACTATATACAGCAGTCCCATAGAGATTAATATACACTATATACAGCAGCCTCATAGAATTAATATACACTATATACAGCAGTCCCATATATATTAATAACACTATATACAGCAGCCCAATAGATATTAATATACACTATATACAGCATCCCCATAGATATTCATATACTATATCAGCAGCCCCATAGATATTATATACACTATAACAGCAGTCCCATAGATATTAATATACACTATATACAGCAGCCCATAGATATAATATACCACTATATACAGCAGCCCATAGATATTAATATACACATATACAGCAGTCCATAGATATTAATATACACTATATACAGCAGTCCATAGATATTAATATACACTATATAAGCAGTCCCTAGATATAATACACTATATACAGCAGTCCCAAGATATTAATATACACTATATACAGCAGTCCCATAGATATTAATATACACTATATACAGCAGCCCCATAGATATACTATACACTTAATACAGCAGTCCCATATATATTAATATACACTATATACAGCAGCCCAATAGATATTAATATACACTATATACAGCATCCCCATAGAATATTCATATACACTATATACAGCAGCCCCATAGATATTCATATACACTATATACAGCAGTCCCATAGATATTAATATACACTATATACAGCAGCCCAATAGATATAATATACACTATATACAGCAGCCCCATAGATATTAATATACACTATATACAGCAGTCCCATAGATATTAATATACACTATATACAGCAGCCCCATAGATATAAATATACATATATACAGCAGTCCCCATAGATATTAATATACACTATATACAGCAGCCCTAGATTTAATATACACTATATACGCAGTCCCATAGAATTTAATATACACTATATACAGCAGCCCCATAGATATTAATATACCACTATATACAGCAGCCACATAGATATAATATATACACTATATACAGCAGCCCCATAGATATTAATATACACTATATACGCAGCCCCTAGTATAATACACATACAGCATCCATAGTATTAATACACTATACAGCAGCCCAATGATTAATATACACTATATCAGCAGCCCCAAGAATTAATATACACTATATACAGCAGTCCCATAGATATAATATACACTATATACAGCAGTCCCATAGATATTAAAAAACACTATAACAGCAGCCATAGATATTATATACACTATATACAGCAGTCCCCTAGATATTAATACACTATATACAGCAGCCCCATAGATATTAATATACACTATATACAGCAGTCCCATAGTTATTAAGATATACACTTATACAGCAGTCCCAGATATTAATATACACTATATTACAGCAGCCTCATAGATATTAATATTACACTATATACCAGCCCCATAGATAAATATACACATATTATAGCAGCCCATAGATATTAATATACACTATATACAGCAGCCCCATAGATATTAATATACACTATATACAGCATCCCCATAGATATTCATATACACTATATACAGCAGCCCATAGATATTCACATACACTATATACAGCAGCCCCATAGATATTAATATACACTATATACAGCTCCCATAGATATTATACACTATATACAGCAGCCCCATAGACTTCATTACACTATATACAGCAGCCCCAATAGTATTAATATACGCTATATACAGCAGTCAATAGTATTAATATACACTATACAAGCAGCCCAATAGTATTAATATACGTATTACAGCAGTCCAATGATTAATATACACTATATACAGCAGCCCCATAGATATAATATTCACTATATAATGAAAACAACAAAAGAAGGTAGAGACCAGACCAGAATTGCAGTTGCAGGGTGCTTTAATAGCAGAGGTACACAACATGTTTGGGTCCAAACCAGGTGTACCTTCTGCTATTAAAGCACCACTGCAACCTGCAATTCTGGTCTGGTCTCTACCTTCTTTTGTTGTTTTCAGCTATATGTGCTATATACACTATATACTGCAGCCCCATAGATATTCATATACACTATATACAGCAGCCCCATAGATATTCATATACACTATATACAGCAGTCCCATAGATATTAATATACACTATATACAGCAGTCCCATAGATATTCATATACACTATAATACAGCAGTCCCATAGATATTAATATACACTATATACAGCAGTCCCATAGATATTAATATACACTATATACAGCAGTCCCAATAGATATTAATATACACTATATACAGCAGCCCCATAGATATTAATATACACTATATACAGCAGTCCCATAGATATTAATATACTGTATATACAGCAGCCCCATAGGCCCAATAGTATTAATATACACTAATACAGCAGCCCAATAGTATTAATATACACTATATACAGCAGCCCCATAGATATTAATATACACTATATACAGCAGTCCCATAGATATAATATACACTATATACAGCAGCCCCATAGATATTAATATCACTATATACAGCAGCCCCATAGATATACATATACACTATATATAGCAGCCCCCATAGATATTAATATACACTATATACAGCACCCCATAGATATTAATATACAATATACAGCATCCCCATAGATATTAATATACACTATATACAGCAGTCCCATAGATTATAATATACACTATATACAGCAGCCCCATAGAATATAATTACACTATATACAGCAGTCCCATAGATATTAATATACACTATATACAGCAGTCCCATAGATATTAATATACACTATATACAGCAGCCCATAGATATTAATATACACTATATACAGCAGCCCATAGATATTAATATACACTATATACAGCAGCCCCATAGATATTAATATACACTAATACAGCAGTCCCATAGATATTAATTACACTATATACAGCAGTCCCATAGATATTAATATACACTATATACAGCAGCCTCATAGATATTAATATACACTATATACAGCAGCCCATAGATATTAATATACACTATATATCGCAGCCCCATAGATATTAATATACACTATATACAGCAGCCCCATAGATATTAATATACACTATATACAGCATCCCCATAGATATTCATATACACTATATACAGCAGCCCCATAGATATTAATATACACATATACAGCAGCCCATAGATATTAATATACACTATATACAGCATCCCATAGATATCATATACACTATATACAGCAGCCCCTAGACATTTATATACATATATACAGCAGCCCATAGTATTAAATACCTATTACAGCAGTCCAATAGTATTAATATACACTATATACAGCAGCCCAATAGTATTAATATATGCTATATACAGCAGGTCCAATAGTATTAATATACACTATATACAGCAGCCCCATAGATATTAATATTCACTATATACTGGAAAACACAAAAGAAGGTAGAGACCAGACCAGAATTGCAGGTTGCAGTGGTGCTTTAATAGCAGAAGGTACACAACATGTTTTGGGTCCAAACACAGGGTGTACCTTCGCTATTAAAGCACCACTGCAACCTGCAATTCTGGTCTGGTCTCTACCTTCTTTTGTTGTTTTCAGCATTTATTCTATATACACTATATATGCAGCCCATAGATAGTATATACACAATACAGCAGCCCCATAGATATTATATACACTATATACAGCAGTCCATAGATATTAATATACACTATATACAGCACCCATAGAATTAATTACCTATATACAGCAGTCCCATAGATATTAATAACACTATATACAGCAGCCCCATAGATATTAATATACACTATATACAGCAGTCCCATAGATTTAATAACACTATAACAGCATCCCATTAGATTTAATATACACTATATACAGCAGCCTCATAGATATTAATATACACTATATACAGCAGTCCCATAGATATTAATATACACTTATACAGCAGACCCTAGATATAATATACACTATATACAGCAGCCCCATAGATATAATTACACTATATACAGCAGCCCATAGATATTAATATACACTATATACAGCAGCTCATAGATATAATATACACTATACAGCAGCCCATAGATATTAATAACACTATATACAGCAGTCCCATAGATTAATATTACACTATATACAGCAGCCTCATAGATATTAATTACAACTATATACAGCAGTCCCATATATATTAATATACACTATATACAGCAGCCCAATAGATACTTAATATACACTATATACACATCCCATAGATATTCATATACACTATATACAGCAGCCCCATAGATATTAATATACACTATAACAGCCAGTCCACAGAGATATTAATATACACTATATACAGCAGCCCAATAGATATTAATATACACTATATACAGCAGCCCCATAGATATTAATATACACTATATACAGCAGTCCAATAGATATTAATATACACTATATACAGCAGTCCATAGATATTAATATACACTATATACAGCAGCCCATAGATATTAATATACACTATATACAGCAGCCTCATAGATATTAATATACACTATATACAGCAGTCCCATAGATATTAATATACACTATAACAGCAGTCCCATAGATATTAATATACACTATATACAGCAGTCCCATAGATATTATATACACTATATACAGCAGCCTCCTAGATATTAATATACACTATATACAGCAGTCCATGGATATTAATATACACTATATACAGCAGCCCAATAGATATTAATATACACTATATACAGCATCCCCATAGATATTCATATACACTATATACAGCAGCCCCATAGATATTAATATACACATATACAGCAGTCCCATAGATATTAATATACACTATATACAGCAGCCCATAGATATTAATATACACTATATACAGCAGCCCCATAGATATTAATATACACTATATACAGCAGCCCCATAGATATTAATACACTATATACAGCAGTCCAATAGATATTAATATACACTATATACAGCAGCCCCATAGATATTAATATACACTATATACAGCAGCCTCATAGATATTAATATACACTATAATAGCAGTCCCATAGATATTAATATACACTATATACAGCAGCCCCATAGATATTAATATACACTTATACAGCAGCCCCATAGATATTAATATACACTATATACAGCAGCCTCATAGATATTAATACACTATATACAGCAGCCCCATAGATATTAATAACACTATATACAGCAGCCCCATAGATATTCATATACACTATATACAGCAGCCCCATAGATATTAATATACACTATATACTGCAGCCCCATAGATATAATATACACTATATACAGCAGCCCATAGATATAATATACACTATATACAGCATCCCCATAGATATTCATATACACTATATACAGCAGCCCCATAGATATTAATATACACTATATACAGCAGTCCCATAGATATTAATATACACTATATACAGCATCCCCATAGATATTAATATACACTATATACAGCAGCCCCATAGATATTATATACACTATATACAGCATCCCATAGATATTAATATACACTATATACAGCAGCCCCATAGATATTAATATACACTATATACTGCAGCCCCATAGATATTAATATACACTATATACAGCAGCCCCATAGATATAATATACACTATATACTGCAGCCCCATAGATATTAATAAACGCTATATACAGCAGCCCCAAAGATATTACACTTTATACAGCAGCCCATAGATATTAATATACACTATATACAGCAGCCCCATAGATATTAATATACACTATATACAGCAGCCCCATAGATATTCATATACACTTTATAACAGCAGCCGCATAGATATACATATACACTATAAACAGCAGCCCCAAGATATTAAAGGACAACTCCAACCTCATAAGAACATCTTTTAGAAAGAATTTCCTCTTTAAAATATGTTGATAATATCAAGTTGTCCTGAATTCATTACTGTATGCCTCTATGCTTCGGATGCCTCATGGAAAACTGCGCAATTTAGAAACTTGAATGAGCCTGTACTGAGCCTGAGCATGCTCAGAAGAGGCAGACAGGGGATTAACATTCAGTCATTGGCTGTGAAGTCAACTGTCAAATCCTCAACTGATAGTTGCTAACTGGAAAAACCTGGAAGCAGAAACAGGGGAAACAGGACATTGTGCAGGATTTCAGGTTAGACTTATATATTTCAGATTTCAAACTATTACTGTTTTAGGGTTTTGGGGGGTAGTGCCTGTATGGAAGTTTTCATTTAGGGCTGGAATTGCCCTTTAAGATACACTATATACAACAGACATAGATATTAATATATACACTGTATACAGCAGCCCCATAGATATCAATACACATATACAGCAGCCCCATAGATATTAATATACACTATATACAGCAGTCCCATAGATATTAATATCAACTATATACAGCAGCCCAATAGATATTCATATACACTATATACAGCAGCCTCATAGATATTAATATACACTATATACAGCAGTCCCATAGATATTATATACACTATATACAGCAGCCCCATAGATATTAATATACACTATATACAGCAGTCCATAGATATTAATATACACTAATATGCAGTCCATAAGATATAATATAC
This sequence comes from Hymenochirus boettgeri, assembly GCA_019447015.1. NCBI lineage: Eukaryota > Metazoa > Chordata > Amphibia > Anura > Pipidae > Hymenochirus > Hymenochirus boettgeri. Next base: position 69,797,270 of record CM033474.1, on the reverse strand, counting down.
ACTATATACAGCAGTCCCATAGATATTAATATACACTATATACAGCAGTCCCATAGATATTAATATAACTATATACAGCAGTCCCATAGATATTAATATACACTAATATACAGCAGTCCCATAGATTTTAATATACACTATATACAGCAGCCCATAGATATATATACACTATATCAGCAGTCCATAGATTTATATACACTATAACAGCAGCCCATAGTATATTAATATACACTATATACAGCATCCCCATAGATATTATATACACTATATACAGGCAGCCCATAGATATAATATACACTATATACAGCATCCCCATAGATATTCATATACACTATATTACAGCAGCCCCATAGATATTTATACACTATATACAGCAGCCCCATTAGATATTAATATACACTATATACAGCAGCCCCCATAGATATTAATAACACTATATACAGCAGCCCCATAGATATTAATATACACTATATACAGCAGCCCCATGATATAATATACACTATATACAGCAGCCCCATAGATATTAATATACACTATATACAGCAGCCTCATAGATATTAATATACACTATATACAGCAGCCCCATAGATATTAATATACACTATATACAGCAGCCCCATAGATATTAATACACTATATACTGCAGCCCCATAGATATTAATATACACTATAACAGCAGCCCCATAGATATTAATAGACGCTATATACGGCAGCCCCCATAGAATTAATATAACTATAAGCAGCCCCATAGATATTAATATACACTATATACAGCAGCCCCCTAGATATAATATACACTATATACAGCATCCCCATAGATTATTCAGATACTATAATAAGCAGCCCCATAGATATAATATACACTATATATCAGCAGCCCCATAGATATTTAAAACACTATATACAGCAGCCCATAGATATTAATATACACTAATATAGCAGCCCCATAGATATTAAATAAACGCATATACAGCAGCCCCAAAGATATTACACTTTTAACAGCCAGCCCATAGATATTAATATACCACTATATACAGCACCCATAGATATTAATATACACTATATACAGCAGCCCACATAGATATAATATACACTATATACAGCAGCCCCATAGATATTCATATACACTTTATACAGCAGCCGCATAGATATACATATACACTATAAACAGCAGCCCCATAGATATTAAAGGACCACTCCAACCTCATAAGAACATCTTTTAGAAAGAATTTCCTCTTAAAATATGTTGATATATCATAGTTGTCCTCTGAATTCATTACTGTATGCCTGCTATGCTTGGATGCCTCATGGAAACTGCGCAATTTAGAAACTTGTAATGAGCCTGTACTGAGCTGGGCATGCTCAGAAGAGGCAGACAGGGGATTAACATTCAGTCATTGGCTGTGAAGTCAACTGTCAAATCCTCAACTGATAGTTGCTAACTGGAAAAACCTGGAAGCAGAAACAGGGGAAACAGGACATTGTGCAGGATTTCAGGTTAGACTTATATATTTCAGATTTCAAACTATTACTGTTTTAGGGTTTTGGGGGGTTGATTTGCCTGTATGTAAGTTTTCATTTAAGGCTGGACTTGCCCTTTAATATACACTATATACAACAGACCCATAGGTATTAATATACACTGTATACAGCAGCCCCATAGATATACATATACACTATATACAGCAGCCCCATATATATTAATAAACATTATATACAGCAGCCCCATAGATATTAATATACACTATATACAGCATCCCCATAGATATTAATATACACTATATACAGCAGCTTCATAGATATTAATATACACTATATACAGCAGCCCCATAGATATTAATATACACTATATACAGCAGCCCAATAGATATTAATATACACTTTGTCCAGCATCCACGTAGATATAAATATACACTATATACATTAGCCCCAAAGATATTAATATAAACAATATACAGCAGCACCATGGATATAAATATTCACTATATACAGCAGCCCCAAAGATATAAATATACATAATGCACTACTCCTTAGAGTGCCTATTGTAAGCACCTACCCTGGCTCCAGCAAATATTTACACAGGAGAGCCTTCAGAATATTTGCTTGTGAGTTAAATATAAAATATTGGATAAAGAACAACATGTTTGTTTTTTTTTGCACCCAATGAATGATGTGCTTTCTTCAATAAATTTAACTTACAAGAAACTATGCTGGAGACTCTCTTGTGTCAATATTTGCTAGTGTTAGGATCATTTTTGGGATAATGGTGGAGTCCTAGACACAATTGGATTGAGCCAGGACAGAGCTTTCACTGAATCTGCAGCTCCAGGTATAACCTTACTTTCGTTATAGTCTACACTGGCTCGTAGGCTGTTGAGTGTGAAGCAGGGATGAGGTGTGTAGTGCCAGTGTGCTGTGCTGACTGAGATACAGAAGACTAAAGGATACTTTTGTCACACGATCCCTCCAGTTCAGCAGACATTGTTAGGTCAACCCTCCAGTTTAGCAGACACTGTTAGGTCAGCCTTCCAGTTCAGTAGACACTGTAAGGTCAGCCCTCCAGTTCAGCAGACACTGTTAGGTCAGCCCTCTAGTTCAGCAGACACGGTTAGGTCAACCCTCTAGTTCAGCAGACACGTTTAGGCTAGCCCTCCAGTTTATAAGCAACTGGAAGGGCATTCCTCAAGTACAACAGCCAGTTTTGACTTGTTTTTTTTTACAATGTCTGGTAAACTGGATGACTGACTTAACTGTACCAGTGACTGGTACATACCAGCTACCCACAGTGACTGCAGTGACTGGTACATACAAGTTGTCCACAGTGACTGGTAAATATAAGTTGCCCACAGTGACTGGTAAATATAAGTTGCCCACAGTGACTGGTACATTCAAGTTGGTTGCCCACAATTACTGGTACATACGAGTTGCCCACATGGACTGGTACATACAAGTTGTACACACTGACTGGTACATCTATGTTGCCCACAGAATCTGGTGATATAAATTGTGGCAGTAGATGATGGCATGCAGGCAGAGGCAGGATCAGATCACAGCTACTGTATGCTGTCCACATACCCCTTAGTCGAAAGTCTCACTCTGTCTCATGGTAGGGACACCCTTATTAGAAGCTGGCTGCATTGGTTCAGTGTAGCTGGCTACATTGGTTCAGTGTAGCTGTACAACATGCCAGAGACACAAATATTTAAAGGAGAATTATAGTGCGCATAAAATGTTTTCAAAAACAGTTAAAATTAACTGCATAATGAACAACTGGAGGGCTGACATTAACACTGTCTGTAAGGCTGACAAACTCTGCATAATGAACAACTAGAGGGATGACTAACACTTGGTAATGAACTGGAGGGCTGACTTAACATTGGGTAATATAGCTGCCATTGGTGAAAGGGAAAAAAAAAATTCAAAAATCCTAAAATTTTCAAAAATTTCCGAATGTGGTTTAGAAAAAATCTGAAAAGCTGAATTCAGGAAAATCCACCAAGTCCGCAATCCACCAGGTCCATCTCTGCTAACACACCTATTATGTCCACCTATTAAGTGGCACAGACCAATGTAATCTTAGAAATGAAAGGTTTTGGAAGGAATTCTGTGGGTGCAGTTAGCGCAGGGCTGGGTTGGGACAATAAGTGTTTGGTAGTGAGCAGTTCATCACATGCTGCCCTCTATATGATATTTGTAAAGAGTTCTGAGGAGTTACTAGTCCCACAAGAATATTTGTCGATGGGGAAATTCCAAACTCTTTTAAGTGGTCACATCAAAAAATTCACATGTAGCTTCCTGACATGTGATGAATTGGATTATTTAATAGAATTAACATTATTGTCATTTATATATATCCACAGGCAATCTGAGGTCCAATTTATTTCACTTGCATATACCAATCACACCCTTCCAATCACACTGCTCACAACACTCACAATATGGCCTTGTATCATCCAAAGGTGTGAAAGTAGGTTTATGGTTACCAGATCATCTGCTGATTGCTCTTAATAAATGTAATAAGCAGGGATGTACTGATTGCATTTTAATCATGGGCGTAACTATCATCGCTGTGGCCAGACTATCTATGGACGATAACATGTATGAAACACGTGATCGCAATGCAGAACATTTCAGATGCAAATGCAGGGTGTTTCACATGCATTACCATCCATTTTACGTTATCATGTACATGTAATATGCATCTGCATTGCGCATGTGCTCAGGGCGCAGTATGGTGATGTTACAGGGACGCACACTCATGGCAACGTCGACGCACGCACGTATTCACATCATGTCACACGCTCACACTCAAATGGAAGATTTGGAGATTGGTTGGAGATTTGGAGAATCTAATGGAGGCAGTCCTAACAATGTGATTAGAGTGGAGGAGGAAGTTAGCAACATTCAAGCAGTAAAGGTAGGGTATAGGGAGGGTAAAAGGACAAAAACAACACCTTTATATTTAATGCCACAGCTATCCAATAAGATAAAGCTGTTTTTACAGTGTACATGCCCTTTAAGTGTAAGAGCAAACAACATTTTCAATCTGCATTCCTTAGTTGCTGTGGATAAAACATTACTGTGGATTAAACGTTACTGTGGATTAACTGTTACCATGGATTAAACGTTACCGTAGATTAAACAATACTGTGACTTCACCATAATTACTATGCAGCTATGGATCGGGGAGAAGATGGGTAGAGATGGGATCCAGGTCCGACATCGAACCCTTCGGTTTCCCTAAATCTGAACTTTTCGTCCAAAACAGGGCGGAGAGTTTTCGGATTTCGGGATTTTCTGAACGTAATTTCCAATTGTACCAAACGTACAAGGTTATTTTCGGTAACCCTCGAAAATACGTTTCTGATATTTTCCATTTTTTTAGATCTTCAGGTTTTTCCCGAGTTCAGTAAATATGAAAACGGAACGATACTTCTGAGTTTCGGACATCTCTAAAGGTGAGTATAATTGTCCTTTAAACGTTACCGTGGATTAAACTTGTTACCTACAGATGGTTATCTATCTACTATGGTAAGTGGGGTTGCTTAATGTAACATGTGACATGTAAACTGATTATCATCACTTGATTCAAATGACAGAAAAAGGGGAAGCCAAGGGCACATTGTGCAGCTGGAAGATGATGACAACAATGAATCAGCATTTAAATTAGGGGGATGATCAAGACTTTAAACCATAACAATTGGAAAGTCAGACGCAAACTAGGAATGTTTAGAGTTTACATTTGGAAGAGTAACCCCAGTTGGAAAGCAACGAAAATACAAAATATAAAGCAAGGAAGGAAATTTTCTTTCAGGAGTATTTTTTTCTTTTAATCTTTTATACAAAACTAGGTCAACTGGAAGATTTAACTAATAGAAGGTGATATCTGAATAGGGTGTTGCTCTGGGGCTCTGGATCATTGTCTTATATACCAGTACAGTTAATATTATAGGGGCTTGGCCACCTGTGAATATAGATGACACGTCAAAGCTTTTTCAGGTTAAACACGCTTAACAATGTAAATTTCTGTTGCATACTTTAATACTTTTAGGCTGCAGCCACATTACAACGCAGATAAAAGCCATTAGCGTTGCTCATTCGGAGTGCTTGAGATTCGCAAAGATAACGCTCCAAAAATGGATCGCAGTGCATGAAATGTGGCAACCAACATTGTCATCACATGTAAACAAATAGCAAAATGTGTTCGTAAGTGTGTGAGAAACCTGCTAGTGTGGCCTAGCCCTTACAAGGTTTACTTGTATGTAGACAGGAGAAGTCAGGACCAACGAGGAAGTCAACACCACGGGAACAGAAAGCCAAAGGAACGAATACCAAAATAATGGAGTGAGGCAAAGTTCAGAGTTAATAATCCAAGCACAGGATTCCAGACAAGGATAGCAGGGAAGCAGGATCAGGAACTACAATAGAAATCCAGGAACTAGAGGAAGAACAGGGAGCGAGAACCCAGCACAGCTTGGTAGGGGAAGCAGTGCTATTTTCGGGCATCTGCCTGTGTTCCTAGTGCTGTTCTCCCTTTTTAAATCTTCTCGCCGCCGGGCACACTTCTGTGACGTCACATGCGCCACCATCTTGAAAGGACCCGAGCGGCGGAGGAGGTAAGTATGTGTCCTTACACCTTAATGCTTGGTTTTCAAAAAGGCACGCTAGTCCTTCTTGAAATTAATGACTTAACAACTTCATTCCCCAGTGTTGCTGTTCATACTGCCCTAGTCCTGCACATGAAGTTGAAGCCTTTAAAGGCCAGGTGCACATGGACAGATAATTGATGTCAATATGCTACACTAATCTAATGTTGGGACATATTTAGAAAGTTGCAGTATTTCATGGTTGTGAAGTTTGGGGCCTGTTTATATACCTGCTGTATCAGTTTGTAGCTGAATCTGTACTTTGCAATGTGGCTGCAATATAACGACACCGTCTTTAATGATTGATTGTTAGTGGCGTTTTACAATACAATTCAAATAGCCAATACTGTACAGACACATGGTTGTGGTTAAATAAACCATCAGGCACATGTCCTGTCTCCCCTCTTACATCAAGTTGGCAGGTCATACTAATGGAATATTGCAACATCCTCTACCAATTCCAGATTCCAACATTCCTCTACCAATTCTAGATATCAACATTCCTCTACCAATTCCAGATCCCAACATTCCTCTACCAATTCTAGATCCCAACATTCCTCTACCAATTCTAGATACCAACAGTCCTCTACCAATTCCAGATCCCAACATTCCTCTACAAATTCCAGATCCCAACATTCCTCTGCCAATTCTAGATATCAACATTCCTCTACCAATTCCAGATCCCAACATTCCTCTACCAATTCTAGATCCCAACGTTCCTCTACCAATTCTAGATACCAACATTCCTCTACCAATTCTAGATACCAACATTCCTCTACCAATTCCAGATCCCAACATTCCTTTACCAACTCTAGATATCAACATTCCTCTACCAATTCTAGATATCAACATTCCTCTACCAATTCCAGATCCCAACATTTCTCTACCAATTCCAGATCCCAACATTCCACTACCAATTCTAGATATCAACATTCTTCTACCAATTCCAGATCCCAACATTCCTCTACCAATTCCAGATACCAACATTCCTCTACCAATTCTAGATACCAACATTCCTCTACCAATTCCAGATCCCAACATTCCTCTACCAATTCTAGATCCCAACGTTCCTCTACCAATTCTAGATACCAACATTCCTCTACCAATTCTAGATACCAACATTCCTCTACCAATTCCAGATCCCAACATTCTTACCAATTCCAGATCCACAACATTCCTCTACCAATTCAGATCCCAACATTCCTCTAACATTCCAGATCCCAACATTCCCCTACCAATTCTAGATATCAACATTCCTCTACCAATTCTAGATATCAACATTCCTCTACCAATTCCAGATACCAACATTCCTCTACCAATTCTAGATATCAACATTCCTCTACCAATTCTAGATATCAACATTCCTCTACAAATTCTAAATATCAACAGTCCTCTACCAATCATATCAACAGTTCTACAATTCAATCAACATTCTCTACCAATTCCAGATCCCAAATTCCTCTACCAATTCCAGATCCCAACATTCCTCTACCAATCCAGATCCCAACATCCCTCTACCAATTCTAGATATCAACATTCCTCTACCAATTCCAGATCCCAACATCCTCTACCAATTCCAGATCCCAACATCCTCTACCAATTCAGATACCAACATCCTCTACCAATCTAGATACCAACATTCTCTACCAATTCCAGATCCCAACATTCCTCTACCAATTCCAGATCCCAACATTCCTCTACCATCTAGATATAACATTCCTTACCAATTCCAGATCCCAACTTCCTCTACCAATCCAGATCCAACATTCTATACCATTCTAGATCCCACATTCTCTACCAATTCTAGATCCTAACATTCTCTACCAATTCCAGATCCAACATTCTACCAATTCTAGATATCAAAATTCTATACCATTCTAGATATCAACATTCCTCTACCAATTCCAGATCCCACGATTCCTCTACCAATTCCAGATCCCAACATTCCTCTACCAATTCCAGATATCAACATTCCCCTACCAATTCTAGATATCAACATTCCTCTACCAATTCTAGATATCACATTCCTCTGCCAATTCCAGATCCAACATTCCTCTACCAATTCTAGATATCAACATTCCTCTACCAATTCTAAATATCAACAGTCCTCTACCAATTCTAGATATCAACATTCCTCTACCAATTCCAGATCCCAACATTCCTCTACCAATTCTAGATACCAACATTCCTCTACCAATTCCAGGTCCCAACATTCCCCTACCAATTCTAGATATCAACATTCTTCTACCAATTCCAGATCCCAACATTCCTCTACCAATTCCAGATACAACATTCTCTACCAATTCTGATACAAATTCTCTACCAATTCCAGATCCCAACATCCCTACCAATCTAGTATCAACATTCCTCTAACCAATTCTAGATATCAACATCCTCTACCAATCCAGATCTCAACATTCCTCTACCAATTCTAGATCCCAACATTCCTCTACCATTCTAGATATCAACATTCCTCTACCAATTCCAGATCCAACAAATTCCTCTACCAATTCCAATCCCAACATTCCTCTCCAATTCTAGATACCAAAATCCTCTACCAATTTCAGATCCCAACATTCCTCTACCAATTCAGATCCCAACATTCCTCTACCAATTCCAGATACAACATTCCCCTACCAATTCCAGATACCAACATTCCTCTCCCAATTCAAGATCCCAACATTCCTCTACCAATTCCAGATCCCAACATTCCTCTACCAATTCCAGATCCGAACATTCCCCTACCAATTCTAGATATCAATATCCCTCTACCAATTCCAGATCTCAACATTCCTCTACCAATTCTAGATATCAACATTCCTCTACCATCAAATCAAAATCCTCTACCATTCCAGATCTCCAAATTTCTACCAATTCTAGATCCCCACATCCTCTACCAATTCTAGATATCAACTATCTACCAATTTCTAGAATCACAATTCTCTACCAATTCCAGATCCCAACATTCCTACCAATCCACATTCCCAACATTCCTATACCAATTCCAGATCCAACATTCCTCTACCAAATCCAGTCCAACATTCCCTCTACCAATTCCAGATCCCAACATTCCTCTACAATTCCAGATCCAAACTCCTCTACCAATTCCAGATCCCAAACATCCCTTACCATCCAATAGATACAACATCCTCTACCAATTCAGATCCCAACATTCCTCTACCAATTCCAGATCCCAACATCCTCTACCAATTCCAGATACCAACATCCTACCATCCAGATACAACAATCCCTACCAATTCCAGATACCAACATTCCTCTACCAAATCTAGATCTCAACATTCCCTACCATTCCAGATACCAACATTCCTCTACCAATTCCAAATACCAACATTCCTCTACCAATTCCAGATACCAACATTCCTCTCCCAATTCAAGATCCCAACATTCTCTACCAATTCCAGATCCCAACATTCCTCTACCAATTCCAGATCCGAACATTCCCCTACCAATTCTAGATATCAATATCCCTCTACCCAATTCTAGATATCAACATTCCTCTACCAATTCCAGATACCAACATTCCTCTACCAATTCTAGATACCAACCTTCTCTACAATTCTAGATACCAAAACCTTCCTCTACCAATTCTAGATATCAACATTCTCTACCAATTCTAGATATCAACATTCCTCTACAAATTCTAAATATCAACAGTCCTCTACCAATTCTAGATATCAACATTCCTCTACCAATTCCAGATCCCAACATTCCTCTACCAATTCTAGATACCAACATTCCTCTACCAATTCAGATCCAAACCATTCCCTACAATTCTAGATATCAAATCTTTACCAATACCAGATCCCACATCCTCTACCAATTCCAGATACCAACATTCCTCTACCAATTCTTGATACCAACATTCCTCTACCAATTCAGATCCCAACATTCCCTACCAATTCTAGGTATCAACATTCCTCTCAATTCTAGATATCAACATTCCTCTACCAATTCCAGATCTCAACATTCCTCTACCAATTCTAGATCCCAACATTCCTCTACCAATTCTAGATATCAACATTCCTCTACCAATTCCAGATCCCAACATTCCTCTAACAATTCCAGACCCAACATTCCTCACAATTCTAGTACAACATCCTCACCAATTTCAGATCCCAACATTCCTCTACCAATTCCAGATCCCAACATTCCTCTACCAATTCCAGATACCAACATTCCCCTACCAATTCCAGATACCAACATCCTCTCCCAATTCAAGATCCCAACATTCCTCTACCAATTCCAGATCCCAACATTCCTCTACCAATTCCAGATCCGAACATTCCCCTACCAATCTAGATATCAATATCCCTCTACCAATCCAGTACTCACATTCCTCTACAATTCTAGATACAACATTCCTCTACCAATTCTAGATATCAACATTCCTCTACCAATCCAGATCTCAACATTCCTCTACCAATTCTAGATCCCAACATTCCTCTACCAATTCTAGATATCAACATTACTCTACCAATTCTAGATATCAACATTCTCTACCAATTCCAGATCCAACATCCTCTACCAATTCCAATCCAAACATTTCTCCAATTCCAACCCAACATCCTCTACAAATCCAGATCCAACATTCCTCACCAATTCCAGATCCCAACATTCTCTACCAATTCCAGATCCCAACATCCTCTACCAATTCCAGATCCAACATCCCTTACCAATTCCAGATACCAACATCCCTATAACAATCAGATCCCAACATTCCTACCAATTCCAGACCAACATCCTCTACCAATTCCAGATACCAACATCCCTCTACCAATTCCAGATACCAACATCCCTACCAATTCAGATACCAACATTCCTCTACCAAATCTAGATCTCAACATTCCCTACCAATTCCAGATACCAACATTCCTCTACCAATTCCAAATACCAACATTCCTCTACCAATTCCAGATACCAACATTCCTCTCCCAATTCAAGATCCCAACATTCCTCTACCAATTCCAGATCCCAACATTCCTCTACCAATTCCAGATCCGACCGAACATTCCCCTACCAATTCTAGATATCAATATACCTCTACAATTCTAGATTAACATTCCTTACCAATTCCAGATACAACATTCCTCTACCAATTCTAGATACCAACATTCCTCTACCAATTCTAGATACCAAAATTCCTCTACACAATTTCCAGATCCCAACATTCCTTACCAATTTTAGATATACATCCTTACCAATCCAGTCCAACATCCTTACCAGATCCAAAAATCCTCTACCAATTCCAGATCCCAACATTCCCCTACCAATTCTAGATATCAACATTCCTCTACCAATTCTAGATATCAACATTCCTCGACCAATTCTAGATACCACCATTCCTCTACCAATTTCAGATCCCAACATTCTCTACCAATTCCAGATCCAACATTCCTCTACCAGTTCCAGATCTCAACATTCCTCTACCAATTCTAGATACCAACATTCCTCTAACAATTCCAGATCCCAACATTCCCCTACCAATTCTAGATATCATCATTCCTCTACCAATTCTAGATATCAACATTCCTCTACCAATTCCAGATCTCAACATTCCTCTACCAATTCTAGATATCAACATTCCTCTACCAATTCCAGATCTCAACATTCTCTACCAATTCTAGATATCAACATTCCTCTACAATTCCAGATCCCAACATCCCTCTACCAATTCCAGATAAAATCCCTCTACTAATTCCAGATACCAACATCCCTCTACCAATTCCAGATACCAACATTCCTCTACCAATCTAGATACCAAAAATTTCTTACCAATTCAGATGCCAACATTCCTTACCAATTCCAGATGCCAACATTCTTCTACCAATTCCAGATCCAACATTCCCTACCAATTCCAGATCCCAACATTCTCTACCAATTCCAGATCCCAACATCCCTCTACCAATCCAGATACCAACATTCCTCTACCAATTCCATATACCAACATTCCTCTACCAATTCTAGATACCAACATTCCTCTACCAATTCCAGATACCAACATTCCTCTACCAATTCAAGATCCCAACATTCCTCTACCAATTCCAGATCCCAACATTCCTCTACCAATTCCAGATCTGAACATTCCCCTACCAATTCTAGATATCAATATCCTTTCTACCAATCCAGATCTCAACATTCTTACCAACCAGATCCCAACATTCCTCGTCCAATTCCAGATCCCAACATTCCTCTACCAATTCTAGATACCAACATTTCACTACCAATCCAGATCCCAAGATTCCTCTACCAATTCTAGATCCAACATTCCTCTACCACATTCCAGATCCCAACATTCCTCTACCAATTCCAGATCCCAACATTCCCTACCAAGTCCAGATCCCAATATTCCTCTACCAATCCAGATCCCAACATTCCTCTACCAATTCCAGATACCAACATTCCTCTACCAATCCCAGATCCCAACATTCCTCTACCAATTCCAGATCTGAACATTCCCCTACCAATTCTAGATATCCATATCCCTCCTCCAATTCCAGATCTCAACGTTCCTCTACCAATTCTAGATACCAACATTCTCTACCAATTCCAGATCCCAAACATTCTTCTACCAATTCCAGATCCCAACATTCCCCTACCAATTCCAGTTACCAACATTCCTCTACCAATTCCAGATACCAACATTCCTCTACAAAGAAAGTAAACTTATGATATCGGAAAAAAAACAAATGTAATGATTGTCTTGTTCAACTGATCACATGACACTTGATTGGTATCATGAGGTTTGCAGCTGAGCCAATTAGTAATCTGCCATTAGCCATGCATATTTAATAAATGCTCAGCTCAAACTTGGTCTTGCAACACTGTTCCTTTACAGTCTTTATTGAGCTTATTATTGCATGCACAAGAAGCGTGACTCAATAGAAACTAACTCAGTGTGCAACAACTTTACTGCTGATTACTAAGCTTGTAGTGGATAGATATTTGGGTCTTATATTATGAGGGAAAATCCCTGTTCTAAAGATGACTTTGTTGTTTGATCACTGTACAACAGTGCTGAATCATATTGCTTTGGTGGCTGATTTATTTAGCTAATGCATACCTTCCAACATAACCTCTTTAATAGGTATACCTATAGAAACATGATAGTGCAAAGCTGCAAGAGTAGTGGAAGGCGGAGGACACACTAGATTGCACAATAGCCCCCCCATTGAAATGTGCATGTTTCTGGTGCGCTGTGCCAAAAGAAAATGGTGTTCACGTGTGCTCCGATTAGCGGATTGCACATAGTATGGCCAGACTAATTGGTCAACTAACTAATGTTTTGTGTCAGTGTTCTCCCTAGGGTATTTTAGCTGGGTGGCCCACCCGGCTACTTTTTCATGCCACCCAGCTGGAAAAAAATTCTTGAGAGAACACTTGTGATTTAAAAAGCATTTAGATGTAGGTTTAATAGGTGTACCAATAGGTCAGTAAAAACTCCTGCCAAAACTGCCCAGTCCAGACCCCTTTTTACACTTGCAAGATTATTTAGCACCTTAACTAGCTTTTCCAAGATCTCCAAGGCCACAAAAGGGTGTCACATGTGCATGTGCTGCTATGTTACATGGGTTAGCTTCAGATGTTGCAGAACTACTACACCCTGCATTCTACAACCAAGGAATGCTGGGAGTTATAGTTTTCAAACATCTAGTGGGATGAAAGTTAGACATCCCTGACCTATATGATGAGCATGATGCAGGGCACATTTTCCCTTACCACCAAATTTCCCCGTCCTACCCCACCCAGCTACTTTTTCATGCCACCCGGCAGGAAAAAAATTCTGGGAAGAACACTGTGTGTGATCGGATTGTGCATTAAAACCTGTTGGTGTGGCCTAGCCCTAATGGAGTGAATCTGATCTTATCACAGCGCTGTGCAATACATTTCTAAATAGTACACCAATTTGAAGGTGAATGCTGGAATGTTGATTTACCTTGATATTCTTGGTTCATTCCCTTAAAACAAAGAATGGTGACTTGTTAGTTATCTGCCCACAATCATAACTGCTTTTACCAGTTTATTACATGAATTTGTAACCAGATATATAGGGCCATATTTATAAACCTGTGGTATCGCATTTTAGCGATACCTCGCCTTTAATGATCGGTAACGTAAATGTGAGATCATTAAACTGATCGGAGAACCTATCAAAATCGTACATTTATGATCCCCATAGTTTACTGCCGCATGGTATTCTACGGTATTGCTAAAAAGCGATACCGCAGGTTTATAAATATGGCCCCTAATTATAAGTTCTATTCCTTTCTGGCAAAGGTGTCAACCTCCTACCTCTGCACAATTACTTTTTATGAGTTTGAGCATGATCAGAGAAGGCAGCAGGTGAAACAACAGTCAGTCATTGGCCTTGATTGACTGCATGGAGGGAGGGGTCAGCTTACGCTGCAAAAATGGGGACAATAATTATAACATAGCACAAAATATATCAGTTGGGGTTGGGAACAGGTAACCGACAATTGACCAGATTTTTGTTTTAAGGATGAACATGACCTTAAACATCTTTATTTGGAGATTGATGTCATGTTGAATCACTGGGCTTGTCCGTTTTGTTTTTCTTTCCCCAGTGGTGAAAGTGGTGTAACTAGGAATCACTGGGCCCCCTGCAAAACTATGAAGGGCTTCATCCACAGTGATTTTCTGGGAGTAGGCTATATCTGTCATAGGGAAAAAAGGAAGATGGCGCTCCCTTGGCTCCTAGGCCCCCCTGCAGTTTTTTCCCTGGTAGTTTTGCCTCTGATAACAGTTATTCCATTGGGACTGACAATTATTCCTCATTTGGAACTCAAGCAGGTAATGATTTGTATTTACCTTGTTTTCTTGTTTATTTAAATGATTGTATCTATTTAATAATTAAATAGACCCCATCATTTTTCCTTTATGTTTGATTTTCTTTTGGCATTTGTATGTATGGTTTTATATTGTGGCATGTTAATACATTTTAATGTAATGGCCTACTGAATAGTTTCAATAAATGAAAGCAGCATCAGTTGACAGGTAAGGAGTATATGACATTCCAGATCAAAGCTTTTATCTAAGGGTACTGGTGTAACTTCAACTCAATTCTAAAGCAATGGCATCCACCATGGGTCTGTTCTCATTTCAGGGAAAACTGTTTGGGCACTTTCTGGACTAGCACAGAGGAAGTCAGTGGCGTAACTAGAAATAGGCCACCTAGGCAAAGAGCTAGGGAGCCTATGTTAAACCAGGGTGCCCAGTGTTCTCCCTTGCATCTCCCTGGCAGCTTTTACTTGCTGTGTTAGAACTGCTCTCCTTGTTCTGCTGTAATTTGTATCATTTGTTCTAAAATGCCAGGTAAAAGCTGCTGCAGACTTTAGAACAGTGACCCTGTGACTAGCAGCCATGAGATCCATATCCCTGCTTCTTTCTTCCTTCCATCCAACTCTCCATTTAGAACTTAGAGTAGGTGAGGATTGAACAATTCAATGGAGGAGACATGGAAAGCAGGTACATACTGTATATCATGTCAATGCTGGCAGCTGGAAGGGTTAAAGGTAATACTCTGCTGGTACTGAAAGTGTTAATAACAATACTCTGGGAAAGTGCTGGTACTGAAAGTGTTAATGCCAATACTCTTGAAAGGCTAGGCCACACTGCGCTTTTAAGCAGCAGTGTGATCACGCTAGGGCACCAAGATGGCTAGAAACGGCCCTGCCCGTGCTTCATCCACAGTGGTTTTCTGGGAGGAGGCCACAGGGGGCTGCAAGGGAAGGGGCCAGGTTGGGTCTGCAAAGGGAGGGGCCATAGGGCCCATGAATGGGAAGGGCCAGCAAGTGGGAGGCATTAAAAAAGCAGTGCTGTGGGCTGTGCTGTTCTCCCCACCCCCTACTACCCTTCAGTCATGCACTGAGCATGTGCCAACCACAGATTAGAGGAGTAAGTAGTATTTGTGACCGCAGATTCAGATCTCCCACCCCCTAACTTTCTGATCAGTGATTTCTTCATATCATGTGCTGTGCAGCACGTAGATAGGTGGTTGATGGCTCATTTTAAAGGTAGGAACCTTTCATTTAAAATAAACTTTTTTGGAGACCACAGTTCCCCTTTAATATTGAAACAGTTCTCTATGCTGCTGTCAATCATAGGGCAGACTATACATTTTTGAAACATAAAAAATGCTGCTTCTCACTCACAGCTCAATTAACAATATAACAATCTATGTAACAGTCTATGTAACAATCTATGTAACGATCTATGTAAGAGTCTATGTAACAATCTATGTAACAATCTATGTAACAATCTATGTAAATGTCTATGTAAATGTCTATGTAACAGTCTATGGCCAGCAGGAGAAGTGGAACAGCAGACTGCACTAGGCAGGCAGAAAGGGGGGATTCCAGGCACCGGCAATCCCTCCTAAACATGCCCCTGGTTACCTGTGCTGAGTGTATTTATGGGAGACAACCACACAGCTGGGTAAGACTATGACATGCCTTCTATGAACTGTGCACGCATTCATTTATAGTATTGTGCTCTTTCTGTTGCAAACCATTGACAGGATGGAAAATAGCCCCTGACTTGCTGAGAAATACAATGGCAACCAAACTTACCAACTGGGCAAACACAGCAGCTTCAAGGACAATAACCCTCTGTAAATCACAGAATCATAGCTAAAAAGAATAATTATTGTAAAATGCAAATTTCAGTGTAAATTGTACCAGTTTGTACTGGTTTATATTTTGGTATTACCACATCAACCTTAGAGAGCCAAAACTGTCTCAGCCACTCACTATGCCGAGTCCTGTCAACTTTCAAACACAATCTGTCCACTTCAATGGACAATTGGAACCTGCTAGAGACATGAAAGCCCTGACAGTGTCACCTCCTCCATTGTACGCTTGTGGTTACACAAATCTCTCTCCATTGGGAACAAGAATAATGTTTTCTACATGTATGGCATTTTCTCCAGTAAATATCTGTGAGATGCATCTGTGAGATACATTTTAACTTTCCCTTTCTTGGTCTTTCAACTTGGCCTCCATCAGCTCTTTTCCATGCCACCTTTAGGGCCATCCATTTCCTAGATCCCAAACCTAAACGTATGGGTGCCCTGTGTGCTGCAAAGCAATAGTCCTCTGTGAACCATGCAAGTGAGAATTTGATCTATCCCACTGTCAATACCTCCCCTGATGGCCGCCCTGCTCCACTTTTTAATAGAATACCCAAAGGCTCCTTGAGCCATGGGGAATCTTCATCACTAGACACAGGCAGCGCTCTGCTAACGTAGATAGCAAGTCACTGTAGGTGATGTGCGTGAGAAAAGAAGAAAGAACTTGATTTGGCAATCTCCCAGTGTATCCCCTGACAGAACATACAGGGAGACCAGCTGATTCTGACTCATGGGATTTGGCTGATTAAGAAAAGCTTCACATTTCGCTGTTTCATTATCTGCAGCTATAATGGGATACAGGAGAATTTCTAGTTTTCTTGTTTGTTACACTAAATATTTTAGTGACTTTTCTGCCACACAATAAAATTGCGTTTTAAAAGACTTAACTGCTGAAACGAGCAAATGTTCCACTTTCTATGAATAGCCTATGTAATGTACTTGTGCTTGACTTCCTCTTATAAGAAAACTGATGCCCAAATAGCATTCAAAGTATCAATGTTATATCAATGTCGTTATTCACACAACGATTCATATTTTACAGAGTTGTAAATTAAAGGGCATGTCCACCCCCAAAACTATAATCCCCCCAACTACTGGCCCCACCATGTAGTGTAGTTTAATCCTTACCTAACATCCCAGCTCCATATGGTTCTCCTGTAGTCCCCCCAAAGTCCCAAAACTGCCCACCAGAAGGATAGCAGAGTCCATATAGGACTCTGCCTCCTACGGGCCTCGGGAGAAGTTTGGCATGGTACTGCAGCCCTTCTCCCCCTCGGATTCTCCCCCTAGCATTTATCCCCTTTAATATAGCCTTCCCCCTGGTCCCCCAGCCCCAACCGCATAATTTTTATTTTTAGAAAGCTCTCCAAACTCTTACTTACCTCACCTCTTTCCTCCGCTGCACTGAATGACCGGCAGCCTCGTCTGTGATTGGCTGCCGCTCAGCCAATCACAGACGCGACTGTCGGTCCCGCCCCTCTGCTTGCATTTTCTCGCAAGCAGAGGGCCGGGAGCGCGGCGGAGGAAAGAGGGGAGGTAAGTAAAAGTTTGGGGCACTTTCTAAAGATAATAATGATGCGGTTGGGGCTGGGGGACCAGGGGGAAGGCTATATTAAAAATTTGATTTAAGGGTGGACATACCCTTTAAGGGTGGTCTTCTTTCCTTATTATGTGACATAATGTATATAGTCGAATATAAACCAAACCGAGTATAAACCAAGATACTTATTTTTACCTGAAAAAACAAGTAAAACTGATTGACTCGTGTGTAAACCGAGGGTACAGTACCATATCTAGTACAGCTACGGTCTCCTTCCTTTTGTGTCCCCGTTCTCCTTATTCCTGTGATCTGGTAAGAACTTTGTGTGACCCAAGTATAAATCGAGGTTATACTCGAGTATATTCGGTGAGTACTGCTGGTTTCTTTAAAAACTGTTTAAAATAACAACAGCGTGTAAAATAACAACTGTGGAAAATAACGCTGTGTAAAATAACAACGCCGTGTAAAATAACAACGCCAGGGGAGGACTGGGACCTTTTGGCCTGGGGGGCAAATACAACCTAGTGGCTCTTTCATGGTAGATTGCAAAATGTTTGACCATGCCCACTTTGCTAAGGTCACACACACTATGTTTAAGTTATGACCATTTTTAAGACTACTATTCTCATTTTACATGGTTGCCTGCAACATTTTCATGTGTATGATGTGGTTAAGATAACTAACAGCCTAATAAACTGGAGGGCTGACTGGATAATGATCTGGGTAAGCTGATAACACTGGCTAAAGATCTAGAGGGCTGACAATACTGGATAATGAACTGGATGGCTGATAACACTGGCTAATCATCTGGAGTGCTACACTGGGTAATCATTTGGAAAACTGCTAACATGGCTAGTGGTCTGGAGGGCTGATCCTGTTCCTTGCCCATGTTAGAGCTCACGTTGTGCCGTTTAAGCGTGTAACTTACTAATAGCTTCTGTAGCAGCCCAAATTTTTCATTGGAGACCAGCCCGGGGGGGCATTTGCCCCTCAGCCTACTGGGCCAGTCCTCCCTTGAACAACGCTATGTAAAATAACAATACCGTGCAAATTAACAACCGTGTAAAATAACACTGCTGTGTAAAATAACAACCATGTAAAATAACAATGCTGTGTAAAATAACAATGCTGTATAAAATAACAACCATGTAAAATAACAATGCTGTGTAAAATAACAATGCCAAAATAATAACGTTGTGTAAAATAATAACTCTGTGTAAAATAATAACTCTGTGTAAAATAATAAGGCCATGTAAAATAATAACACAGTGTAAAATAATAACGCCGTGTAAAATAACAGTGTAATATAATAACACCATGTAAAATAATAACTCCTTGTAAAATAACAACTCCGTGTAAAATAACAATTCCATGTAAAATAACTTCGTGTAAAATAACAACTCCATGTAAAATAACAACTCCGTGTTAAATACCAACTCCGTATAAAATAACAATTCCATGTAAAATAACAACTCTGTGTTAAATACCAACTCCATGTAAAATAACAATTCCGTGTAAAATAACAACTCCGTGTTAAATACCAACTCCGTATAAAATAACAATTCCATGTAAAATAACAACTCCGTGTTAAATACCAACCCCGTGTAAAATAACAACTCTGTGTAAAATAACAACTCCGTGTAAAATAACAACTCTGTGTAAAATAACAATTGTGTTGTTATTTTACATTAACAAAGTTTTATAAAAACTGTTACTATTTATTTAATAATATGAGTTTCCACAAAACCACAAAAGACATTTGTAAGCAGGTTTGATTGTTCACATGACATGGTGTGTGCACAAGATAGAGGAAGTTTAGCTCCTGAAATAAACAAACAAAAAAAATGACAAATCCCTTTTCAATTGACAATAATTATATTTTCAAAAACATGTAAGAAAAACCTGATAAAATGCAGATGGAATTTATATCTGAATGAACAATGAATATCCTTTTTTTTTTTTTAATATACATTATGCATTGTTAAGTTTTCACATAGATGAACAGCATTCATGTAAGGATTATGGAACCTACAGGTTTTTCATCATAGCTTAGTCAGATCATTTCACTTGTACTTCCAGTATTTCTATAGACAGGAGAGAGACGTTTTAGAAGGGAGAGTAAAGCAAAGAATGGAATGTTCAGGATGGTGAGGTCTGTAATTGATTCATTATTCTCCTGTACCCACAAAGCCAGAGCAGGGTGATATTATAATGTTGATATTAGCAGACATCCCACACGGCCCCTTCAGGCTTCTGGGCAGGGTGGGGAAAGGTGTGGCACAGGGCGTGATATCATGTGGGGGGCATGACATCACAAGGGGCATGGCCTATGTTCTAGGGGTCGTGGGAGGCGGTGTTAGGGAGGGGTTAGGGGCGTCCCCAGAGACTCAAGTCTCCTCTCAAGTCCGGGAGTCTGGGGTGGTCTCGCAGGAGTACGGGAGACCACCCCAGAATGAGGGAGACTCCCGGACGATCCGGGAGGGGTTGGGATCCTGTATTAGAATGTAGATATTAGTATGCAGTGTGTAATATTAGAATGTGTATATTAGTATACAATATGTAATATTAGAATGTAGATATTAGTATGTAATATTAGAATGTAGATATTAGTATGCAGTATGTAATATTAGAATGTAGATATTAGTATGTAGTATGTAATATTAGAATGTAGATATTAGTATGCAGTGTGTAATATTAGAATGTAGATATTAGTATGTAATATTGGAATGTAGATATTAGTATGCAGTATGTAATATTACAATGTAGATTTTAGTATGTAGTATGTAATATAATGTAGATATTGGTATGCAATATGTAATAGTAGAATGTATATATTAGTATGCAATATGTAATATTAGAATGTAGATATTAGTATGTAGTAATATTAGAATGTAGATATTAGTATGCAGTATGTAATATTAGAATGTAGATATTAGTATATAGTATGTAATATTCGAATGTAGATATTAGTATGTAGTATGTAATATTAGAATGTAGATATTAGTATGCAGTGTGTAATATTAGAATGTAGATATTAGTATGCAGTGTATAATATTAGAATGTAGATATTAGTATGTAATATTGGAATGTAGATATTAGTATGCAGTATGTAATATTAGAATGTAGATTTTAGTATGTAGTATGTAATATAATGTAGATATTAGTATGCAATATTAGATTGTAGATATTAGCATGTAGTATGTAATATTAGAATGTAGAAATTAGTATGCAGTATGTAATATTAGAATGTAGATATTAGTATGTAGAATGTAATATTTGAATGTAGATATTAGTTAATTTGTTAATTTCCCAGTCCTGGGCACTCCGTAGAGACAGCCCTGTGCAAAGTTGTGAATGATCTTTAGGCTGCCAAAGCCAAAGGCCACTTTTCTATTCTCATCCTTCTCGACCTCTCCTCTGCTTTCGACACAGTTGATTATTCCCTCCTAATGCAAATTCTTCACTCCTTGGGCATCCAGAATGAAGCGCCATCCTGGCTACGATCCTACCTCTCGAACAGAACCTACACTGTGTCATATGATTCCTCTTAATGTTGGGGTTCCACAGGGCTCTGTTCTTGGAACCCTATTGTTCTCCCTCCATACCATTTCCCTGGGAGAAATCATCAGCTCATTTGGTTTTAACTACCATCTGTACGCCGATGATATGCAAATATATTTTCCCACATCCACGCTTAGTCCTGACACCCAATCACGCATCTCCGACTGTCTCCATGCTGTCTCCTCATGGATGGCACACCAATGCTTAAAACTACATCTGATTAAAACCGAACTAATCATTTTCCCACCTAAACCTGGTCCTCTCCCACCTTTTTCCATTTCTGTGGACAATTTACCCTATTCAGTCGGCACATTGCTTAGGGGTTATTATTGACTCATCTCTCTCCTACTCCAATCACATTAACTATGTTGCTAAAACCTGACGCTTTTTTCTTCATAACATTGCAAAGATCTGCAGACTCCTGTCTCTTCAAACTACTGCTATGCTTATCCATGCTCTCATCCTATCACGTCTGGATTACAGACACAAACATGAATCAATTTTATTGGAATTCCACATGTAACACCAATACAAAGTGGTGTACACGTGAGAAGTGGAACGAAAATCATACATGATTCCAAACATTTTTAACAAATCAATAACTGCAAAGTGGGGTGTGCGTAATTATTCAGCCCCCTTTGGTCTGAGTGCAGTCAGTTGCACATAGACATTGCCTGATGAGTGCTAATGACTAAGTAGAGTGCACCTGTGTGTAATCTAATGTCAGTACAAATACAGCTGCTCTGTGAGGGCCTCAAAGGTTGTCTAAGAGAATCTTGGGAGCAACAACACCATGAAGTCCAAAGAACACACCAGACAGGTCAGGGATACAGTTATTAAAAAATTTAAAGCAGGCTTAGGCTACAAAAAGCATAAGAAGTCCCATTTGCCACAAGCCACTTAGGGGACACAGCAAACATGTAGAAGAAGGTGCTCTGGTCAGATGAGACCAAAATGGAACTTTTTGGCCAAAATGCAAAACGCTATGTGTGGCAAAAAACTAACACTGCACATCACTCAGAACACACCATCCCCACTGTCAAATATGGTGGTGGCAGCATCATGCTCTGGGGGTGCTTCTCTTCAGCAGGGACAGAGAAGCTGGTCAGAGTTGCTGGGAAGATGGATGGAGCCAAATACAGGGCAATCTTGAAAGAAAACCTCCTGGAGTCAGCAAAAGACTTGAGACTGGGGCGGAGGTTCACCTTCCAGCTAGTATGCAGTGTGTAATATTAGAATGTAGATATTAGTATGCAGTGTATAATATTAGAATGTAGATATTAGTATGTAATATTGGAATGTAGATATTAGTATGCAGTATGTAATATTAGAATGTAGATTTTAGTATGTAGTATGTAATATAATGTAGATATTAGTATGCAATATTAGATTGTAGATATTAGCATGTAGTATGTAATATTAGAATGTAGAAATTAGTATGCAGTATGTAATATTAGAATGTAGATATTAGTATGTAGAATGTAATATTTGAATGTAGATATTAGTTAATTTGTTAATTTCCCAGTCCTGGGCACTCCGTAGAGACAGCCCTGTGCAAAGTTGTGAATGATCTTTAGGCTGCCAAAGCCAAAGGCCACTTTTCTATTCTCATCCTTCTCGACCTCTCCTCTGCTTTCGACACAGTTGATTATTCCCTCCTAATGCAAATTCTTCACTCCTTGGGCATCCAGAATGAAGCGCCATCCTGGCTACGATCCTACCTCTCGAACAGAACCTACACTGTGTCATATGATTCCTCTTAATGTTGGGGTTCCACAGGGCTCTGTTCTTGGAACCCTATTGTTCTCCCTCCATACCATTTCCCTGGGAGAAATCATCAGATCATTTGGTTTTAACTACCATCTGTACGCCGATGATATGCAAATATATTTTCCCACATCCACGCTTAGTCCTGACACCCAATCACGCATCTCCGACTGTCTCCATGCTGTCTCCTCATGGATGGCACACCAATGCTTAAAACTACATCTGATTAAAACCGAACTAATCATTTTCCCACCTAAACCTGGTCCTCTCCCACCTTTTTCCATTTCTGTGGACAATTTACCCTATTCAGTCGGCACATTGCTTAGGGGTTATTATTGACTCATCTCTCTCCTACTCCAATCACATTAACTATGTTGCTAAAACCTGACGCTTTTTTCTTCATAACATTGCAAAGATCTGCAGACTCCTGTCTCTTCAAACTACTGCTATGCTTATCCATGCTCTCATCCTATCACGTCTGGATTACAGACACAAACATGAATCAATTTTATTGGAATTCCACATGTAACACCAATACAAAGTGGTGTACACGTGAGAAGTGGAACGAAAATCATACATGATTCCAAACATTTTTAACAAATCAATAACTGCAAAGTGGGGTGTGCGTAATTATTCAGCCCCCTTTGGTCTGAGTGCAGTCAGTTGCACATAGACATTGCCTGATGAGTGCTAATGACTAAGTAGAGTGCACCTGTGTGTAATCTAATGTCAGTACAAATACAGCTGCTCTGTGAGGGCCTCAAAGGTTGTCTAAGAGAATCTTGGGAGCAACAACACCATGAAGTCCAAAGAACACACCAGACAGGTCAGGGATACAGTTATTAAAAAATTTAAAGCAGGCTTAGGCTACAAAAAGCATAAGAAGTCCCATTTGCCACAAGCCACTTAGGGGACACAGCAAACATGTAGAAGAAGGTGCTCTGGTCAGATGAGACCAAAATGGAACTTTTTGGCCAAAATGCAAAACGCTATGTGTGGCAAAAAACTAACACTGCACATCACTCAGAACACACCATCCCCACTGTCAAATATGGTGGTGGCAGCATCATGCTCTGGGGGTGCTTCTCTTCAGCAGGGACAGAGAAGCTGGTCAGAGTTGCTGGGAAGATGGATGGAGCCAAATACAGGGCAATCTTGAAAGAAAACCTCCTGGAGTCAGCAAAAGACTTGAGACTGGGGCGGAGGTTCACCTTCCAGCAGGACAACAACCCTAAACATAAAGCCAGGGCAACAATGGAATGGGTTAAAACAAAACATATCCATGTGTTAGAATGGCCCAGTCAAAGTCCAGATCTAAATCCAATCGAGAATCTGTGGCAAGATCTGAAAACTGCTGTTCACAAACGCTGACCATCTAATCTGACTGAGCTGGAGCTGTTTTGCAAAGATTTCAGTCTCTAGATGTGCTGGTAGAGACATACCCTAAAAGACTGGCAGCTGTAATTGCAGCAAAAGGTGGTTCTACAAAGTATTGACTCAGGGGGCTGAATAATTGCGCACACCCCACTTTGCAGTTATTGAAATTAAAATGTTTGGAATCATGTATGATTTTCGTTCCACTTCTCACGTGTACACCACTTTGTATTGGTCTTTCACGTGGAATTCCAATAAAATTGATTCATGTTTGTGGCAGTAATGTGACAAAATGTGGAAAACTTCAAGGGGGCCGAATACTTTTGCAAACCACTGTATATTTCTAGCGCTTATAAAAATGTCATACTGGTAAAAGTATTCCCACCACCAAAATTTTTAGGCACAACTCTGGGTCTCTGAAGTCAAACCATTGTGCCCCTGCCCTACACTACACTGAAAAAAAACCAAAATGTTTTTTAAAGATTATCTGCAAAGATGAGGAATCCGGATAATGGAAGGGCCCCTCTGGCATGTCAGAATCCTGCAGGAAGACAGGGAAGGGGCAGATACATTTTTACACACAGGAAGGCACTTACTCTTCAGTTTCCTGGACTTTGAATAGGCACTGCAGGACAACCATATGGAGCACACAGTGAGGCCAGCAGTGGGTCAAATTTTAGTTTTGGGGGTGGACATGCAATTTTAAAATGAATCCTCTATCAAGGTCCTGTTGTAAATAATGTGTGTGTGTGTGTGTGTATATATATATTTATATATATTGTGACAAGGGAAACTGTCTTGCTAAAGGAGTAGTTGTAGATGGAGTGTATATACCACCCAGGCTGCAGTTATGGCTTCGCTGAGGCTCCAGGGGAAGTTAAAATGGAGTTCTGTAGTGAGGTGTTTAATTTACCCAGTTAGCAGGGCCCTGGAGTCTGGCTAGGAAGAGTGGGTGGGATTCTTAGCAGTTAAGTCACAGGTGGACTATTTAGCAGACAGCCTGGGTGTGGTTGTGGGTGGTTTTTGCTCTGGAGAAAAATCCTGGAGGGGAGGCAGCTCTGCTAGCAGGCTCTGGTTCTATTGATTTAAGACAAGCAGTCAAATAGGTTTTTGTTTTTGGTAATGCAAAGACTGTCTGATTATACTGGAAAAGACTGTTATTTTACCAGTAAAGAAACTTGTGCTTGACGCTCAGAAAGAGCTGGGATTTCTGTTCAGTTCTTTTAATTTACCGTATAATAAACTACAGGCAGGAGCCTGCAACTGTTTATGGTTACAAAGTCTGCGTCTCTTTCTAAGGAAATCGTGACACCACAGACACGACGATCCCACAAGTGGTAGGAGGATGCGGGCATAATAAGAGACAAAGACATTTAAAGGGAAAGTACATAAGTGTAATGTGAACCGTTGGAGCCAAAAGTCTTTATTACAAGATGGATGAACATTGTGATGCAGCTTGCACGAGCCACTGCGGCCCAGCAGCAGACCAAATACCCAGCTACAGCAGAGCATGGCTGCCCAGCAAGAAACTAATCGTTTACCTGGCTGCGCAAATGACAAACGTCGGAGGCAATGAACACTCAATAAGGACCCTGGTTAGGGAAGCAGAAGAGAATGACAGACGAACGCTTCTGATGTTGTACAGCAGCTGGCTACTCAAAAAACCTGAGGTGGCAAGGGTTGCCCAGGTCAACGATGGCTCGATTCGGGCAAGTAATTTTCTGCAAAAAAATGACACCGCATTGATGATGTTGGGCTTTTCTAAATACATTCGAAAGGACAGCCGAAAGGGAGGCCTGGCCCAAAGCACAATGGGGGGGCTTGTAGCGCCTTTTCTATCAAGGAGTTCCCAGAAGGCATATTTGACCTGGCCCAGCAGATGCCCAAGACTATGAAAAACTCAGACTGGAGATACTCAGACGACTAGGAGTCACGCATGCGTACGTGCCCAACGAGTCCACAAGTGGGCTAACCAGACTGCAAGGTCGCCTCGTGCCCAGAGTATGAACTTATACATTTAGTAGGAAATGGTACAGCCAGAAACCCTGACAGGGCCACAAATTGTAGAAAAGGGTCACGATGGACGGTTTCTTAGAGCTCTTCCTCAGAACTGGCTAAGGGGGTGAGCCAAGCAGATCCAAAGTCAGCTGACAACCTTGTGGAATTGGTTGTAGAGGCGATATGTTGTGCGAAGATTTTGTAGCATTCCCCCCGTCTCAGCGGAAATTCCCCAGGAAACCAGCATTTTCCAAGGCTATGGGGAAGTCTAGTGAGCAAGGTATGACGAACCAGGGGTGGAGCACCCTGCCTTGGAGTGGCCGAAAAAACTGGGAAGCCACCAGCCTCCCTCGAGATCGTGGACAGATACAGTGTTGGCGCTGCAATGAATGGGGACATATTGCTGCCAGGTGCCCTTACAGGAAGCGGAAATGGATTGCAACTCAGCCAACCGTATATCATTGTTTGCTCATACTGTATGTACTGCAGTGACATGAAAAGCATTGTCTCTTATAACAGTAAATGGGAAGACTGTACAAGCTTTGCTGGACTCGGGAAGTCTGGTAACTTTGCTGCATACCAGCCTGGTAAACCCAGACCAAATTAGTGAACATAATGTTGGGGTGGTATGCATCCATGGTGACTCTAAAAGCTACCCCACTGCCCTTGTTACCCTAGAAAACCCCCTTTGGTAATGTCTGTCATGAAGTAGGTGTGTCTGCAGTCCTGATGCACAGTGCAATTTAGGGCGAGATTTTCCACTGTTTTGGAAATTGTGGGAAAAAACAGGTTTATTCAAAGAGATTGTGGAGGGGAGTCTGGGAAGTTCTATCATGCCATGTGACATAAGACTCTGATGTTTCTGCAGTAGGGGTGACCAATGAAGATTCTGACAGATTTCCCTAGGCGTTTGGCAGGTGAACCGGAGCTGCCACCTGAAAACTCTGGGGAATCGGTATTGCCAGATTTGCAGGTTCCCGGGACAACTTTGGGACATCACAAATGAGAGATCCTAAACTTTCTAGGGCCTGGGAAAATGTAAAGGTGCTTAATGGGGAGCCTCAAGAACCGGGGCTGATAATATATTTCCTCATTTTCTGTTAAAAGTGATTTGTTATACCGGGGTGACAAAGTCCAGGGTGAGATTGTGGAGCTAGTTGATAGTTCCTCAAGCCTATAGAAGGATGGTGTTGGACTGGCCACAACCATGTCCTGGGGGGTCACCTGGGGCAAGAGAAAACCCAACAGCGGATTTTTCAGAGGTTCTTTTGGCCAGGAATTTATGCTGATATAAAAAAGTACTGTGTTTCTTGTCCGGAATGCCAGTTATATGCCCCTGTAGCTCACTTTCGTGGTCCACTAGTTCCATTGCCCATTATTGAGATTCCTTTTGAAAGGATAGCAATGGATTGGTAGGACCAAGGTAAGGTCAGCTCGGGGACATCAATATATATTAGTAGTGATGGACTATGCTACACGCTACCCCGAAGCTATACCCTCAAGAAACACTGTTGCTAAAACAATTGCTAAGGAATTATTCTACATGTTTACAAGGACTGGCTTCCCAGGGAGATCCTGACAGATCAAGGAACTCCTTTTATGTCAAAAGTCATGAGGGGTTGTGCAACATGTTTAAAAATTAGGCAGTTACGTACTTCTGTGTGTACCACCTCAAACGGATGGCCTAGCTATAGACGATTTAACAAAACCTTAAAAGGGATGTTAAGAAGGTTTGTAACAAGGATGGAAAGGACTGGGATTGCCTTTTGCCATATCTTATGTTGCTATAAGAGAGGTACCCCAGTCGTCAACAGGCTTTTCTCCTTTGAGTTAGTGTATGGACAGCACCTAGGGGCCTGCTTGATATGCAAAAGAGACTTGGGAACAGGAGGTAACTCCCAACAGAAGCGTCATAGAACATATCTCGCTTATGCAAGACAGAATTTCGGCAGTCATGCCCATTGTTAGGGAAACTATGCAGCAAGCACAGATGGCACAGAGCCGGGTTTACAATCGCTCGGCCCGAGTTCGGACTTTTAATCGTGGGGACCGCGTTGTTGGTACTCGTGCCCACGGTTGAGAGTAAATTCCTGGCCAAATGG
The DNA here is from genome assembly GCA_019447015.1 of Hymenochirus boettgeri. Lineage (NCBI taxonomy): Eukaryota > Metazoa > Chordata > Amphibia > Anura > Pipidae > Hymenochirus > Hymenochirus boettgeri. The sequence continues at coordinate 69,768,116 of CM033474.1, read as the reverse complement.
CAAGGTCCTTATGAAATAAGGAGAAAGTAGGGGACGTGAACTATAAGGTGTACCAGCCGGATAAGCGTAAAAAAGAACAAATTTACCACGTGAATTTAATAAAACTTTGGAAGGATAGGGAGGTTCTCTCTGCCACTTCCCAACCCCAAAGTCAGGTGGGAATTCAGGATGTAAAGGTAGCTGAGACTCTATCAATGTCTCAAAAACAGGAAGTCAG